>CAICTM010000202.1:0-92714 GCA_903772945.1 Seminavis robusta
CAGTGGAGACGGCACCGTTGGCCACCCGGGAGACATCCGGGGTGTTTGGCCGGAGAGCGAGGTAGAGCGCGGGTACGCGTATTTTACGGAACGTCAGTAGGTTGACCGGTCGGTCTTGAGATTCGAGGAGCCGCTTTTGTTGAGGGCCACCGAGGGATTGCCCGCGCGTGGTGTTCAAGCGGCTGTCGGTGTTCATGTGAGCCAGAGCATGGTTTGTTGCGGCCGAGACCAAGGTCGGCAGTTGGATGTCGGGTCCGGGAGAGGAGGCCTCTCGCATAGAAGTAGTGCACTTGGACCCGTGGGGTTCGCAAGGTAAGACACCGTTTACCGGGTCACTACTTCGGCCGTTCGTGGCGCGTCAGGTAAGGTTCGGGGTCCGAAGTAGGAGGGTCCTTGAGGGACTACGATCTACAGGCGAGCGCTGGGTGGGTCGGTGGCAGAGGATGGCACTGGCTGCCAGATTGGCGGGAAGTTGCGTCTTCGATGTTTCGCACCGATGGGAGCGGATGGGAGCGGGGCCAGCGCTGGTCCCGATCGCGCTCTCGGGATGCTGTTTCCGTTTGCCTTGGTGAGTGCGAGTTGGAGTGCGCTGTACAGCCCAGCGGAACCCCTTATAGCGACCGAGACGAACCGAGAGGGGTTATCCAGAGGATGTGCATTCAGCTTGGTGCTGAGACCGCGCTTGGTTGCAGGTGGCTAGCTCTTGGAAGATTGCCGCGAGAGCCTCCTTGTGATGGGGAGGTAGTTCGATTGTCTGTCGTAGAGTGTCCATGATCCAGCCGAGGATGATTTTTCGGGTGGCGGAGCACTTAGCTGCGCGTACGCCTGTTATTTAGTAGTATGTTACTTCACAGGTAGATACGGCTTTCGTTTGTCGATGCTCTTTTCTTCGTTCCCAGGCGAGGTTTGGTGACGATGGAGCAGGTAGGTATCAATCCGGGCCTCGAATTGGACTGTGGAAGGGACGATCGCAAGCGAGCGAAGCCGGTTTAACTGTTGTTGTTACTGGTTAGGACTGCGACCGGTTTCATTTGCCTCCCTGCGCGACGTATTGAAGAGTGTTAGAGGTCGTCGGAAGGCGAAGGACATCATTCGCCCGGCTGCGGATTTAGCAGGGGAGCGGCTGCTGTGGATGGGGAGCCAGACCTCGTTCCGGAGACGTATTGTCGGTGCGGGGCCGTGGCGGGCCCCAACGATGTCGGGCGGAGCAAAGGGACGCCGGTGCGCCAGAGCTCGAGGGGATTCTCCGTGGCCGCATTGGTCAGGAGGGGCATGAGGAGTGGCTTTCAGGGAGCTCGGGTTCTTTCTGGGACGCGGGGTGCGGTGGCGGTGGTGGAGGGTCAATCGGAGAGCGGGTCAGGTCACTGGGTGAACCTGGTGGATCAGAGGCGGAGAATCTCTTCGGAGTGCGGTGTTGCGGTTGGCCACACGAGTGCCGAGCAGGCGAGTCGGTTGAGTCGGGACCATATTTGCGCAGAATCGCGGAAGGATGGTTAGGAGTGGTATGTCGGGCACGCCGGTCCCACCCCACATGGCGAGTTTCGGGGACGATAAGACAATCGCCGGGAATGGCTACCAGTTGCTGAATGTATGGAGTGGGATTTGGGACCGCATCCTCCCATGTCGGTGGACAGACTCACTGCGGGAATTGCGGCTAATAACGCGAAAGGGTGGGGTTTCTCCTTACCCGGTATATGTGAGGGTGTAGGACGAGTGTGAGACCGATGCAGTATCCGAGGCTCAGGAACATGCGGTAGAAGCCGTCTTTGATGTCGTGCTTGCAGAGGCGAACAGGGCCAAACTTGGGGTTTGCGTGACGAACATCATAGAGGATTCGAGGGAGTGCTCCGCCGAATTGCATAGCCTCGGGAGGAGCGTGATGGACCGTGGTTTGGTTCACGGAGGGCCATCCCCAGTCCCAGGAGTGATCGCTGATGAGACGAGGTTTTCGGTCCCGTTCTTCCTTGACCGCGGCGGCGGATAGGAGCAGGGATGGTTCATCTTTGACAAGGTCGTAGGGTAGGACTACCCAGAACTTGTTGGTGATGAATTCGGAGAATTCCTCTCGGAGGAAGGCGGAGTGCTCGGTGGCAGACTTGTGACACCCACGGCGGATGCATTCCTCCTTCTGCTCGGCGGTCCAAGGAGGGGAGTTGTTGTTTACGGGGACCCCGTGGTCACGCCATTCGGTGAGCAGAGGTATGGCTGGATGATCGACTTGTTCCAGTTCGGGCGAGAGGTAGGATCTACCTCGGAAGTTTGTGACAAAGGACTCCCAGGACTCGGCTTGGGAGTAATCGCGACATAGTTTAGAGACTAACGTACCTAGACGATCGTTTCGGACGGATCTGGTGTCAACGGTAGTGCTAGTAGTTTTAGGTGTTTCACGGGAGCGTGAATTTGAAGGTGAAGGACGCTTCGCCGGGGGCGAGTCGTTGAAGAGTGAAGGGCGCTTAGTAGGTGAAGGAGTGGCGTTGTTGTTGTGTAGTGTTTGTGAAGGATGAATAGATGTATTTATGTTGAGGACAGGAATGCTCCGCCGGTTTCGGCCGGAGGGAGGGACATCAAGGCTGCTAGGAAGTGGAGAGCCGAACTGTCGTCGGTTGACGGGGGCGACGGTGAAGGGAAGGCTATTTCCCACCTTCACCGAGGACCCGGGCGTGGATACTCACGCCTGAGCTCTGGCCACACCGCAGGTGGTCAGAAGTTCGTGGAGCTTGTTGTTCGTAGTGGTAGGGTAGCGCTTGTGCGTGGCCGCCCGCTTGCAGGATGAGGTGCAGTTTCCTTTGAGGGCCCACGCCAAGCAGACATCCTGACCACCGTGCTGGGGGATGTCAATGTCATGTCCCCGGGTCATCTCCCCGATGGAGCGATGACCTGACGACTGGAAGCGCTTGAGAAGTTCACTGTCTCCGTGGGCGTTGGTGACACCGTGAGCTCCGGCCTTTTGTTGGTGAGTGCCGGCGGGCTTGTCGAAGGACGGAGGAGGGGGGAGAGGTTTGATGAGGGAGTACCAGTGAGAAGGAAGCGAGGCTAGAGTCGAGGATCGATGGGATTGGACTAGTCCCAGGACCTTCTCGAAGGTTGGAGGGACTACCGTTCGGTCGTTCACAGCCCGGTTCACCCAGGCGAAATAGTCCTGCTGTATGTCGTAGAGAATACGGCCGATGATGTCCATACCAAGGCTAGGCTTGTCCGCGTAGTTTCTGGCAACGGTGTAGAGAATCGGTCCTAATCGTCGTACAACACTCCGGGCGTTGATCGAGATGGCGTGATCAACCCCGTGGAAGACGTCCAGCAAGATGGAGAAGCCGTAGAGCTTTTCTTCGGCGGTCCGAGGGTCGATAGGGAACTTCACATCGGTGGTGGAGAGAATGTCCGCGTCTTGCAGAGTGATGGAGTGACCACGCTCGACAAGTGTGGCCTTCGCAGCGAGATCCATGACCGCCTTGGACTCCGCTTGTCCTTGGCACACCACGGAGAAGGGAGAGAGACCTTCCCCGAGAACCTGTCCTGTGGTGGAGGCTTCGTACTTCCGAAAGACCTTGTCAAGGATGTGGCCGGTGGCCAAGGGTTTGTTTTCCTGTTCGAGGGGGAGAGGGGTGCCGGCAGTGCGGATGTCCAGTTGGCATTGCAGTGTGCTGTAGTCGCTTCCTTTAGTGCAGTTTGCTAGGAGTCCGTGGATTTCGGGAAGGTCTTCATCCGCGGCGACGTTGCAGAGGTTGTGGACGCGAGTGGCCAGGTTGACACCGAATTTGGACGTGAAGGTCTTGGTCCCCCGAGCGCGTTCGAAATCCAGTTGTTCTCGGTTGACGTTGGCGAGGGTATTTTGGATGTTGGCTACTCCGGCGTTGAAGGTGTCGTTCGTCAGTCCAGGTCCCGTAGCGCCCAGGGCGGTGAGCAGTGGTCGAGTGACGAGATTGATGCAGCGCTGAAGGGCCATGACATTGGCAGGTAGAGGCGAATGTTCTCCAGTGATGCGAAGGAGGGATCCGTTTGCGTCGCTGGTGCAGACCGCGCGAAACCATTGGACGAGAGGGATAATGGCGTTCTGTCGGGCAGCATCAGCATGTGTGATTTCCGGGCCTAGGATAAGGTTTCGGAACTGGGTGATAGAGTATCGCCCGGTAGGCACTTGTGTGAGGACTCGTGAGGTCAGGTAGTGCGGAATGGGCATGAGGCGACGGGACCGGTAGGAGTCCACATCTGCCTCGCCGTTCCCATGGGGACCCGAGTGAAGGTTCGGTGGATCGGCACCCAACATGTCCGGGCCATCAAGATAAGCCAAGGTCTTGCAGCGAGTGTCGGCGACGCGTTGGAAGCTGTCGTTAGGAAGGATCACAGGGGCGATGGTGTGGAGGTCGTTTCCAGTGAGTACAACGGAAAGATTGTCGTACGGAGAGACACGTTCGAAGTCAGCTGGTAGGTGAATAGGGAGTGTCCGACGTGGATGTAGTCTTCATCACCGTCAAGTACGAACGCGATGAGGAGGGGTGACCGCGTAACGGCAGCACACAGTGTGGCTTGCGACGCCCGACTGTCAGTGTTAGCATTGGCACCAACACGGTTGAGAAGAGCGTTGTAGTCAAACTCATGAACGTCCCAGTGGTTGCCGCGGTCGACGAGAGTAGAGAATAAAGCGTTGGCTATGGTCGAGGATTTCGAAGAGATTTAGAACCTGATGCCGACGCAAGAGGTTAATCTATTCTAGTTCTAGCTAGCTTGCAGCGTCGGCTGAAAGAAGAATTGTGAGCAGAGAAGGAGACAACCTTCTTGCGATCGACCGTTCAATGGCTGAAGGAGAGAGTTGGACCGGTCTTGCGTGTTGTGTTCATTCAAGGTTGCTATCTGTGAGCGGTTTTCGTGGGGTGCTATTGCCTTAGAGTGGATCTTGCGAAAAGGCAGTGGCAATCGACATGTATGTGGGGTATCCATTTCAGGAACGCAGGTGATGACCTGTGGAGTGTAGAGATGTACTTGTTGTGTTGTGAGCGAAGTGTGGGGAGTAGATTCGTATTGAGATGACCAGTCCTGGCAACTGTGAGTCGAGTCATTCATCGAAGAACCCATGAGGGTTCAGGTTTCCACGCCGGTCAGCGTGGATGGATAGGGATCGGGATCGTTTGTCTTCTTTGGCGTGCGGCTGCTCGACAAAGATCTTGACAGCTCGTGCCGCCAGCGTTGCCGTTTTTCTCACTTAGCTTCTTTGGCCAACCATCAACAAAGCAAAGTAGAGCAGCTAACAAGCTTTGTGGCAATGAAAAATGCATCAGCCGTGCTTGCAAATCAACGCAATCCTAAGGTAAAATCGTCGAGGTCGAATGAGATAATAGAAGAAATCACTCTAGCTACTACTGATAGTAGGCTGCTCTCCAATCCATACCGGTACAAGCCAAAGTGCTACCATACCCCGTTTATCTCTCGCAAGAATTCGTAACACGAGAATCCCGCGGTCAATCAAATCAATCAATCAGCCCAACATCAAGCAAGTGCTCTTCGTTCTTCCGACGACAGACTGGTCTATCGTAGTGCTATGACGATATAATAGAAGAACCAAGGAAGAAATCCTAACAGAAAGAGCTTGTAGAGGTCCTTGCGCGAATAAGCTAGCTAGCTACAATAAATTACCGGTAGAACAACAAGAGGCATCCGATTTCACAAACACAACAATTCGCGACAGACATAACCCACACAACATCCACGAAAAATGTCAAATAACGTCAGTAACAAACGACCTGGCGGTGGTGATCAGCCTATGGAAGAAGAAGGATCACAAAACTCGGGCGGATCACGGCATTCGGGCTCGCAGTATTCCAGAAGCTACAGTGGCAGTGGTTCGTACCGAAGTGGATCTTATCAATCCAGAGGCAGTGGATCGTTTAATTCCAGACATGATGGATCCTTGCGGTCGCAGGGAAGTGGATCCTTGCGGTCACAGGGGAGTGGATCGTATCATTCCGGGGGATCTTATCAATCTCAAGGCAGCAAGTCGTATCAATCACAGGGGAGCTATCGATCCGAGGGGAGCTATCGATCAGAGGGAAGTAGATCCTTCCAGTCCAGGGGAAGTGGCTCGTATGGATCAAAAGGGAGTCAATCATACCGATCCAGGGATTCTTACTCGAGGCGGTCCAGCGATAGTCGCAGGGGCATGGAACAGCACGAGGGTGAAGCCAATCAAGGATCATTCCGGTCGCAACGTTCCGATGCATCCGAACAAAGCCTGACACTGGAAGACGCATTCTCCCATGCAGGATCCAGTGCGTCCTATCATTCATCCGAAGGAAGTTACTCTGACGAGGAAGGCTCCTACTACTCTCGATCCGATAGAAGTGCATACTCCGACGAACGATCGTATCATTCTGGCTCGTATTCTCGTCGCTCCGGTAGCATGTCACGCGGATCGGGAAGTTACAGATCCCAATATAGTGACGAGCAATCCTACCGGTCGCAGAGATCCCAACGTTCCCATTCATCGAGAGACAACGGAAGCAACCAAGACCATTCTCTCAGATCCTTTGATGACAAAGCTGATGATGAGTCCATAAGATCAGGATCCAAGAGCTACTACTCTGATGGATCACGCTCCCATTACAGTCAAGGTGACAGGTCAATAAGGAGTGGGTCAATTGGCAGCAGGAGCCAACACTCTGGCAGTGACAGGGGTGCTTCTCCCAGTGCCGCTGAGGCTGTTGTGGAGGGAGTGGCAGACGTGGTGGCTGACCAGCTGGAACTTGACCAACAAAGCAATAGATCCCCTGGTGATGGCTCAGTAAGGTCTGGCTCCAAGAGCTACTACTCTGATGGATCACGCTCCCGGTACAGCCAAGACGACAGGTCAATAAGGAGTGGGTCAATTGGCAGCAGGAGCAACACTCTGGCAGTGACAGGGTGCTTCCCCAGGTGCAGCAGAGGCTGTTGTGGAGGGTGTTGCCAGGTGGTGGCTGACAAGCTGGATGGAGACCAAGAAGTGTTCTTTCGCCAAATGATGACTCTTTCCGATCTGGGGACAGAAGCTACTTTTCTGGATCTCAGTCTCAGTACTCTCAGGGTGGCTCAATCGAGTCTGGCTCTGTGGGCAGTCGCAGCCATTTGTCAGGCAGTGACAGGGGTGCTTCCCCAGGTGCAGCAGAGGCTGTTGTGGAGGGTGTTGCCAAGGTGGTGGCTGACAAGCTGGATGGAGACCAAGGAAGTGTTCTTTCGCCAAATGATGACTCTTTCCGATCTGGAGACAGAAGCTACTTTTCTGGATCTCAGTCTCAGTACTCTCAGGGTGGCTCAATCGAGTCTGGCTCTGTGGGCTCTATAGGTAGCGGAAGCCAGCTTTCTGGCAGTGAGGACGATGCTCCCAAGATTGCTAATCAGTTGGATGATGCTGTGCCTGAAGCTAGGGTTTTTCAAAAACCTTTGTCCTTGGAGGTATCTGCTTCTGTAGGTAAAAAACCATCTGCGTCGAAAAGAGCGCAAGGTAGTGGAGGACGGCCACGGGATATTCCTGATCCTGCGAATGACGGAGACCATTCTGGTCATCTTTGGCAGCAAATTAGTGCTTTGCAGGATGCTTTGAAAGATAAGGATCATGAGCTGAAATTGGTCAATGACAAACTTGCGCGTGTTGGCCCCGAAAAGCAAGTCTTGGAAGTGGAGTTGGCGCAGACGAAAAAGCAGGTGAAAGAGCTCTCAGGTGCAAAAAAGAATCTGGAGGCCTCTTTGATTGAAGCTAAGGCTGATTTAAAGCTTAGCCAGAAGGATGTCGAGATAGCAAGTCAGAAGTTGTCGCAGCTTGAGAAAGCAGAATCAGGTTCTTCGTCATCAAGAAAAGATCTTGAAGCTGCCCTGATTGATGCAAAGGCTGACATCATAGTACACAAGAAGGAACTCGCGAATGCAAATGCCAAGCTAGCTGCATTGGAGAAGGAGAAGTCAGAAATCTCTGCTCGGAAAAGTGCCAAGGACGATGCCGAAAAGGAAGCACTTCGAAAGTCAGTGAAGGATGCAGAAGACAAACTCCGAAGGGTTTCTGCAGAGCTTGCTGAGGCACGAGAAACCTCCACGAACCTCACTCAAGAGAACAGCCTTTTGTCGCAGCAAACAACCACGCTAGAGAGAAGACTTGAAAATCTTGCTGCAGCACAAGCCAACAGCACGAATAATAACACACGGGACTGGCGAAAGAGTTTAGACCGCAAGACTCTGGAGGCAATGGCCATCGAATCGGATGCCAGGTTGGTGGACTACGAGGAGAGAATCGTCGAGCAGGACTTGCAGATCACTGAACTGACGAAGCAAAACAAGGTGCTCACTCAAAAGATGAACAATTTCAAGAAAGTTGCTGAAAAAAACTTCAATACAGTGAGTGAGGCGAAGGTGCTTTTGCGTAAATACAAGGAAGAACGCAAGAAGCAGTTGGAACTGAAGGCGAACCTCATGAGCTCCTTGAAAGAGCACAAGATCAAAGTGAAAATTGCAGAGAGGGACATGCCAAAGCTCAAGGAGGCTGTCGGCTTGCGCAATGCCAAGATTGCAGAATTACAAGCACAACTAAAGGCAATCAACAAAAATCACGAGACTGTGAAGGAGTCACTGGCGAAGACTGAGGAAGAGAGTAAAAGGCTGGAATCTACAAACAAAACGTTGGAGAAGTCACTACAGGATGCCAGAACGGAGCTTCAGGCGGCCAGCAGCAAAAAGCCTTCTTCGGAGGATTCCAGTGAGTTACAGGCTCGAATTGTTGACCTGGAAGATGACCTTGATGTAGTTTTGGAGGAGCTGGAAGAGGCACGAGGGGCAACAAAGCCAATGGAGGAATCGTTGAGCCAGAAAGAAGATGAGATTCGGCGTCTCAATGACCTGATTGAAGATCTCGAGACGAACTCAGGTCCAAGCAGCGGCAAGGGCAATGACAAACAGCTAAAGTCCGAGAATGATCGGTTAGTCCACAAAGTGAAACAGCTTGAGCGAGAAACGGCGCAATTGGAGAAAGATCGCAAGGCTGCTGTGATGTCGAAGGATCTGTACGAGGGATTTTGGAAAGATGCACAACAAAAGCTCATCGCGGAACGGAACAAGAAGCCAAAAAAGAAGAAGAAGGAAACGAAGCAAGTCAAGAAGCCCAAGCGGAGAGCTTAGTATGGATGCCTAGATTACACTTGTTGGCGTCGTGCCTGGGCTGTGGAACCGTTGTGCCTGGTGCTTCGATACCGCGGATTCAATCTGAGTGCTGACATGGACGGTAGTTTGATGCTCAGAACTGTAACTCAAATAGTAGGGAACACCCCAAATTTGTGGCCCACGTACTCTTTCAGCTTAGTGCGGATTCTTGTGGTCTCGTGACGGATTCTTGTCGTCTCCTGACGGTTTCGAAGTCATTCCAGCTACTAGGCAAGTGTGGTATGGTATTAGCTGCCATACCGGTACGGTAGGACAGGACCGCCAGAGGCGAAGGAGTGTCATGCGGCGCGTCTCGTACAGCACCGGTCGTTCACCAGAAGATGTGTCACCTCGGCAGTCTTGCTGCCAGAGCCCTCAACCCCTTTAATTGTTTTTCCTGCTACGGCGGTCCCTGCAGGTATAAGGGTAGGGTTAGAATACAAATAAGTCAGCAAAAACTAAATAAGTATCCTAGAATGGTGCTTTTTTAAAAACCAGCTAAAGCTATTTACATGCATCCTAGTAGGGGGATACCAGGAAAAACTCTAAAGCTAGCGAAAGCTATATAACTAAATATTCTAGCTAGCTAGGGGTATCTGCTTCTAGCTTGCTATGGGAATCTGCTTCTAGCTAGTGGGGGGGGTCTGCTTCTACCTAGCTAAGCACAAGTTAAGCACTAGCTAAGCACTACAGGTATCTGCTTCTAGCTAGCTAGCTATAGGGGTATCTGCTTCTACACTGAAACCTTTCTGCCGAGGTTACACAGCTCCGCTGGCTTAATTTTCTCCTCATGAGCGACATTCAACAACAATCTCATGTAACCCTCGGACTTGCATGGACGCACTGTGACTCGACTCAACTCGACTCCAAAAGTCCGAGCGGGGTCGGGTGGGAGTTCGTCTGTAAAAGGTTACGGTTTTCGTCAGCTGATAGTTCGATTGGCGAAACGCGACCAAATTTTCCGATTAATCTTTGAAAAGGGCCAAATTTGTCGATAAGTGGTGCTGCGTATCCGTGTTGATGCCAGGAAGGCCCCTTCATGCCTGGTTTTTGTTAAAGTCGCGCGGATCGCTGAAAGTCGCGTGGAAAGTCGCACACGACTCGCACGCGTCTCGCACACGACTTTCATACGACTTTACACGCGACTTTCGGAGATTCGACGCGACTTTGTCTGTTGTTAACTGCAAATTTTGCACGACTTTCAATTTGGTTTGAGAAAGTCGCATACGACTTTCACGCGACTCGCGTGCGACTTGCATGCGACTTTACACGCGACTTTTGGTTAAGCGGGACCATTTTGGCGATACAAATCACGCACGAAGGGGCCTTCCAGGAAGGTCCTGCGAAACATGAAAATCTGGAATTGAATTCATCACTAATTAAATATTTTCATCACCATTCATCACCATTCAACACATTGGTGATGAATTCATCACCATTCATCACATTTCATCACGGTTTCATCATTTTCATCACCATTCATCACCATTCATTATCTGTATAGTAAAACAGTAGTATTTTTCATCACGATTCATCACCAGTCATCACGAATTAATCATTTTCATCACCATTAATCACCATTCAACAAACTGGTGATGAATTCATCACCATTCATCACCATTCAACACATTAATCAAGAATTCATTATAATTAAACTATTTCATTATTTGCGGGACCTTCCAGGTGATTTTGGAGGTGAAGCGGCCACGAATGATTTGAGGAACTTGAAGCTCCTCTCCCGGTGAAGAGAGAGAGGACGCGGAAGCACAAACATGCAACAACAAGACAACAACCAACCAATCCCTGTTTGTGCATCTATGTTAGCCTTACGTTGCTATGGCTACGCTAGCTAGTAACCTGAGCTCGTAGAAGCAGTGAATCGATTCCTCTTAGTGGCAAGTAGCAAATTGGAAAGGGCAGGACAGACAACTGAAAAACAGAAGATCCAACGCTACGCAATCGGGGACGCGCCATGACATGTTGACGTCTTTGAGACAGTAGCAGCCGGACAGCATCAGCGCTAGCTAGTAGCTCAGTAGGCCATGTTGCTGTTCGGAACAGACCCTGCTTCGGATTACAATGAACACTCCACATTACATTTGATCCTGGAGGGCAAGGACATGGTCGATGTGGGGGGGTGGTTTGGTTCGACGGATCCCTTCTTTACGCTTCTTGCTTCTACAGCTACGTCGACTGGGTCGGTGCTGTTCCAAGCAGTACACACAAGTGAAGAAGTTGCCAGCAATCTGAATCCTCGATGGAAAAAGGCAGAGGTCAGCTTGAAAGCTCTCTGCGACTTGGACATCAACAAACCAATTCGCATTCAATGCGACGACTGGGAGCCATCAGACCGGCACAACCCGATGGGCTACTTTGATACATCAGTGGCAGACTTGTTGAAAGTATCAGGGGATGCTTCCAAGACGGCTCCATTAAGGGATAAGGGGGAAGAGTACGGGAAACTTATCATCCGGCTGGCAAGGATCAAAACACCTCGAGATGATCTCTCCAAACGAAGCAGTCACTCCCGCCGGACCATGCGCATGAGTAGTGCCAGTGGGGCTTCTTCTAGTAGGGGGCGAGAGAGTCAGTTGACAAATGCCGGAAGATCAAGTAGTTCCAGGAAGAGCAGTGCTGCACCCAGTGTTCTGCTAGAGTACCCACCCGACTTTGGAGGGTGCAATGAGAAAGATGTCTTTCATTTGACTCTTGAAGGACGAGATTTGGTCCACGTGGGGGGCTGGTTCGATACAACCAATCCATACTATCAACTGACGATTCCAGATACAAATCCAAACGACGGGAAACTGATATGGCAAAGTGTCTACAGATCAGAACATATTGAGGACTCCTTGTCTCCATTCTGGAAAGAGGCACCCGTGACGTTGATGTTGCTCTGCGAGGGTGACCTCTTCAAATCATTCCGCGTATTCGTCTACAGTCGAGTAGAGGGAGGTGATCCGATACCAATGGGGTTCTTTGATACAACAGTAAGGGAATTAATCACAGCCTCGAGAAGCAGCGACAAAGAGTTCGTCCTGCAAGATGAAAATGGGGAAAAGTTTGGAGCTCTTGTGGCACGTTATGCTCAGGTGCCAGAAGACTACAGTTCCGGGAGCGATGGTTCATTCGCGGTAGATCTCGAGGGCGAAGATGATTCCGAAGGGGGGTCATTCGCCGAAACAACAACAACCAAAGAGGAAAGGGATGAAGCAAAGGCAGACAATGGCACAACCAACGGGGAGCCGTCATTAGAGCAGCCTTCAAACGAACAAGAAAACAAACGAGAACAGTCCAAGGAAAGGGTTTCTTCAACCAGCAACGATCAAGATCATACCAAGCCAATTGTAGACGCTTCCTCAACTGTGGACGAGACACAAAAGCAGGAAATGGACGAATGCAGTGCAAGTACTCGACAAGGTCGCTCGGTGCAGGCCGGTGCACATTTGCCAGAGCTACCCACGCCAAGAGAGAGCCTAGCGTCGTACGCTCGATCCGTAAAAGGCCTCAGAAAATCCATGGCGGTAATGTCTCGCACATCCCCCGAAAAATCTAGAAGAACCAGAGATTCTTCCTCCAGTGCTCGCCCGGACCCATATGACTTGCGGAGGTCCTCGTCGAGTCGTTCGATGACTTCCTCCCGGGCTCGCATTGACCCATATGACTTGCGGAGGTCCTCGTCGAGTCGTTCGATGGCAGATGAAAGGTCTTCACGAAGATCATCATCGTCGCAACGTTCTCGGGAAAGGTCACCGGAAAAAAGGAGCAGGTCTTCGCATGTACGCTCATCAGAAGGCAGCCATCGATCGACACGAAGTCACTCGATGCATGGGTCATCGCGAGAAGAGAAATCCAGATCAAAGCACCGAGACGAAAGGGATGATCCCATGGCGTCTTCGTCTCGTTCCCACAACAAAACAAGGAGCAACGACGTTTCGCGTAGCGAAGGACGTTCCAGCTTCAAGGATGTTTCGAAGAAAGTTCACGACAACAAACCAAACGCATCGAGACAACAGCGCTCAGAACATGAAGCCTCTCCAGCAATTCAACGAGAACGTGAATCAGTGGCATCGAAGAGACCCACAGAGTCACAGGAACCATCGTCCAAAACGTTACAGCAACATGATGTCAACAGCGACAGCGAAGGTTCAGGCAAGCAGTCGTCTGAGGAGAAGAACTCTGCGGAACGTGTTGACGCCAGCGATTACAAGCGAGGAGAAGGTAGCCGACATGAAGACACAAACAAGGTCCCCATCATTGAATCCGACTCGCAAGCACCCGTAAAGGATCACGTGGAAGATGACGCTGTAACCTCGTTTGCAGGAGAGCTTGGCAAACTGGTTGGATGGGGGTTTGTAACGGATAGACAAGCAGGAAACGATGCAAGCGAATCCGGTAATGAAGCTGCCGTTGGCAGGCATGCGGACCAAACCGTAAAGGGGGAGAGCCATGACGATGATGGTGGCGGTATCAACCTGGCAGGGGAGCTTGGAAAATTAGTTGGGTGGGGTATCGTTGGAGAGTCCATAGTAGAGGCGCAGACTTCAGCGAGTCATGATGCTCGTCTACGTGACGGGCATCCGTTAGAGAGTTTCTTTGGGGCCGGCACTACAGATTCCGAGGCTACAACAATGCGGTCGACCTCGGGGAACAGCAACTCTGACGTTCTTGGGGTAGGAGATCATGAAGACAGTCTTGTCGATAACCGCGAACGGTCCAACAGCACTCGAGGAGAGGACGCGGCTTTTTCTAACCGATCAATGCTGGCGGAAGAGGCGAGGGAGAAGCTAGTCGCGACGAAGCAAGGACAGTTTGGCAAAGCGAAAAATGCCTCTGCAAAGGATACAGCAGTGGATTTAGGTTTTATGTTGACTCAAGCCCCAGCACCAAGCGAAAAAGTCTCCTCGGAGAGCTATAACGCCGACTCGAAGATGCAGGAAATCGCCTGTGCCCAGGTTTTCAAGCAGCCTGCCTGTGAGAAACGAATAGTGACGCTGGAGCCCAACAAGTATTTGGCAGAGGTGGGAAGAGCTCCCAAGAAAGACCATCAATCTTCCAATGCAGTGCAGGATGCTGGCTATGTCAATTTTTCCAAGCAAGCTGCGTACGAGAAACCAGAGAAACCATCAGTGGATCTGAAGCTAAACAAGCCTTTGGCAGAGGTGGCTAAAACTCCCGAGAAGGACCAACAATCCTCGAAAGCAGTGCAGGATACCAGCAATGTCGATTTTGCCAAGCAAGCTGCGTATGAAAAACCAGAGAAACCAATAGTGACTCTGAAGCTAAACAAGCCTTCTGCAGAGGAGCAAAAAGCTCCCGAGGAGGACCAGCCATCCTCGAAAGCAGTGCAGGATACTGACAATGTCGATGTTCCCAAGCAGGCTGCATATGAGATACCACAGAAACCAATAATGACTCTGAAGCCAAATAAGCCTTTGGCAGGGGCGGAAAAACCTCCTGAAAAGGGCCAACAATCCTCGAAAGCAGACTTGATAACCAGGCGGCTGGCAGAGATTGGCCGCTCTAAAAGTCAGTCTCAACACGAACATGCCGATGCAGACAAGCTGGGTTCCTCCCCGCTAGCCACATACAACGCCGACGGTAGGATTCCTGCTACAGGAAACCTTTCAAGCGCAATAGTCAAGACCGAGAAAAAGGAAGTGCAAGATGAACTCAAACAAGACGGCGAGGGCCGTGCCCTGGATGGATCTGGATCAATTAATTCTGACTCTAAGCGGCATAGATCCCATTTGACTGTTGAAGACGACTTCTCCACGGGTGAAAAGAGTTACGAGTCGTCGCATGGCTTTTACAATGATGACGACGACGATAGCCTCGACGAAGAACTAGAACTTTTGCAGAGCTTCAATGGATCGGGGTTAACCCAAGAGGAAGATGTAAGTCAACGAGAAAACCTTGTTGACGTCTCGAAGATGCACCACAGCCGACTTGATAGCAGCGGTGTTGCATCGACACTTCAGCATTCATTTTTGCAAGAAACCAGAGATTGGGATGTTGACCCTGCAAAGGGCACGGGAAGTATGCGGAATTGGGCCATGACTTCGCTGGATATTGCTGGCCAATCTAAAGATGATACATCCTCGCCTCCTTTGGATCACTGCTCAGACCGTTTAATTGAAGGCGAGAAATCCATTGTCGGACAGAAGAAACTGACCCTTGATGGGGCTCCACTGCTCGGGCGGTCTGTATTGCTCAATGACGAAGACTTGAGCAATAAACAGTTTGATCAGCAAGATTCAGCTTTAGTTCACGATTCTTCATCAAACCATAGGTCTCGGAATCATGAAGATAGCGCAACAGCGGGTTTAGAGGTTGAGGAAACCACTGAAGACCATGGACCAATCGAGCATGACGGTGAGGATTCGACATCCCATTCCGGCGAAGCTTGTGCGTTACCGGTACCAACCAAGACAGGGGACCCCACTGGTTTACCGAAGTCAGGCCAAGGTGGCTATGGCTTGCCTCCTGACAGCACAGATTTGACAGATCATCCCATACAAGGCGGCTCACAAAGATTGAGCAACGCGCAGTTGGAGCAGTGCGGGCACCACGATGCTTCTTCACTGTCAAGCTGCTCATCCAGTAGTGGATCTGAGTATGGTGAAGAGAGTCCAACAGATTTGCCCGATGAAACCAGCCAAGCTAAGGAAGAGATTAGCCGGGCCAACCACGATGCCTGCGAGGAACCTGCGGCAAAAGCCTTGTTGTCTGGAAGTCCATCAGGTCAAGCTCCCCGTACTTTACTATCAGTTGACATAAGCGACGCCGTTGGAGTTTCTGGGCAGTCTATCTCACAGGAAAAGAGAGCAGAGAGCGAGTGGAATATCAATCAACTGGATCAGAGTCCCCATGATGATGCAGGTGTCTCCGATGTTCAAGTCGATAACGAGATTGTCGAAGGAACGACTGCTCATAGAATTGAGACTTCCCCCAGCCCACCAGGTCATGTTGGCCCTGTTGCCATCACGGGTCATGCAACTAGGGATGCTCAGGATGATATGTGTGAAATACCGCTGCCATCCTCCAGTCTCTCCCTAGTTCGTGGCAAGCCAGACACTACCGACGAAATATTATACCTTAGCTTGGTTGGGAAGGAACTCTTGAACATGGGAGGATGGTTTGGATCGACCAATGCTTTCTTCGAAGTTTCACGTGCAGATGAATCAAGCAATCCTGCAGTATGGCAGAGGGTGTACCTGTCGGAGCCTGTTGAGAACAGCTTTGATCCTGCTTGGAAGGAAGCAGAAGTGAATCTTGGGATGCTCTGTGGAGGTGACCTTGGAAAGCAAATTCAGATCGCCCTTTATCACAACCAATCCGGGAACCATCTGAGTATGGGTGCATGTACTACAACCGTAAAGCACTTGCTTCAATCTGTTGGAGAAACGTCAGGTTTGAAGTTTGCTTCTCAAGACGGAGCACAGCAATTCGGGAATCTGTTAGTCGCAAACGCCCGTGTCGATAGGCAAGGCGTGGCTCGTGGCACCAGAGAAGACCACAGTGCGAAGCTATCTTTGGTGCTAGAGGGAGGAGGCATCGTAGTGGACAAATGGATGTTTGCGTCTACCAACTTGCTCTTTGAAGTCTCGGTGCTAACGAAAACTGGCGTTTACTCACCCGTTTATACATCCGAGCACGTCACAAATAATTTATTGAATCCCAGGTGGAGTGAAGCGGTGCTGGAGTTGGGTTTGTTGTGCGATGGAGACGCGATCCGAATAACCATCCTGGACAGTTTAGAAGAGGACCAGCAAATAGTGTTGGGTGCCTTTGATACCTCCATTTCGGGCCTTCTGGAGGCCAGCGGCAAAAGTCCTTTCCTTGCTGTCGCCGCGGATGGCAAAGCCTGCGGCAATGTTGCCGTTGTGAAAGCATCTATTAGTGGCGTTAATGAGAAAACGAGGACTCCAGAGCCCGACGAGAGCTCGTTTGGAAAAGCCAAGGGATCGAAGTCCCCCGCCTTATCAAGCCTGCATGCTGCACCCGATACCGCGTCAACAATAACTCCAGGAGCTGAAGAGTGCCTCGGTGGTGGCGCTGCTGAAACGCAAATTATACCCGGTGCCTATGAAGAGTGCAATGCCACAGCGGATGCTTCCATGACTCAAAGTGCCGAACAGATCTCCGTTGCTGAATCGTCCAAGGCCACTGTCGATTCAATCGCCAGAACCTCCACTGGAGCAGATGCAGCATTGGATACCGAAAAATCTGTGGAGCCAGGAAACGCGAATATCTGCAAAGAACGCGAGACGCCGACCGACCTGCCACGTTCGAATCCCAAAATATCAGAGCCAGGAAACGTCAACATAATCAAACAACCCGAGCTAAAGGTGATCGACCTGTCACCCCCGAAAGTCGCAATACCTGGAAGCATTAAGATAGTCAGTCAACCCAAGAAAAAGGGGATCGACCTGGAAAGCCCGGAAGAAGCACCTGTAGAGTCACATGATTCAAAGGATGAAGTGAAACGCGGGCAAACACTTTCACAACAGAGCCCAGTAAAAAACGAGACTGGCTCTTCTGGGGTTGCGATTGACGCCCAACTAGTCGCCAACCAAAAGGCTTTGATGGAAAAGAACCAACGAGAAAAGCAGATGCTGCTTGAATATACCAAAAGCCTTGCGGAGAATTGCAAGCGGCTAGAAGGCGAAGTTGCTGAAATGGACGCCTTGCTGACATCCGCCAGCAAGAAGGTGGAACGCCTCCAAACAGAGAAGCAATCCCTTGAGCTAGAGTGCAAGTTTTTCACCAGCAACATCAACGAACTCGCATCAGCGAAGGCTCGGCAAGAAGAGGTTCTAATCGAGGCGAAAGCCGAGGTTCTATCTTACAAGAGAGATCTTGATAGGGCCTGGGATAAGATTAATGAAATCGGCAAGTCTGGGCAAGAAACGGCGACGAGTGCGATACTCTGGGCGCAAGCGCGGGAAGCCGGAGAACAAGCAGTTGGCGTTGACGAAGAAAGTGCAGTTACCTCAACAGAACAGCCCAGCGAGGACCTACCAAGGAAATCATCGGAAGAGGCATCAGCTCAGTGGCAACAGCGGACGGCGCCAGCAACGGAGGAAGAAACACGCGACGGTGACGAGGGCCTCAATGCTCCCCCCGACCGTGACGAAATGACCGCCAAGGGTGTGGATGGCGCCAAAACAGACAAAGAATCCGAAGAAGCGAACGAGTCGACGGTAGTGGGAGACGAAAATGATGCCAAAGCTGAAGCCAAAGGTGTAAATAGAGGGGGAGGCAACTCCGTCGATGAAGAACCTAGAATTCCAAACAGTCAGGAAGCCACAGCAGAAAGCGAGCCAGGAAATGAACCTGACCTCGGGTCCATGGCAAGCGTTAGCGAAGCTGACACGGATGAGAGAGCGACAAACAATAACGAGGAAGGATCTGCAGTGGACATTGGGGCAAGGGAGGATGCCGCGGTGGGTGCGAATGCTGCTGTTCCAGTTGAAAGGGGCGCTTTGGGAGCCCACGGAGATCCAGAAGTGGCAGGCGATGAAGCTGGACGCGACACCGATGCCATTTTGACACAGATGGTAGCAACTCTCGAGAATAGAGTTGAAGAGCTGCAGCAATTGGCTCATGAAAGAATTCTTGCAGACTCACAAACCCAACCATCAACCGTTGCACAAAATAGCGTCTTGGATCGAAGAACACTGGAGGAATCTCTGGCACGAGCTGAGTTCAGGGTCCAGGCTTATTCACGAGCAATGATTTCGGAAGCAAGGAGGTTGGAGGATCTGGCCAGAGAAAACAGTGCTTTGACAGAGAGGATGAACAAGTTCAAAGCACTTGCTCTGAAGAACTTCAGAACTGTGAAAGAAGCAAAAAATCTGCTTGCTCGTTACAAAGCAGACCGCAAGAAACAAATCAGCCAAAATGCTTCCCTGACGAAGGAACTAAAACGAGCGCAAGCAGTAGCCAAAGATAGGCAGCAAGAGCTGACAGCATTCCAAACAAAGCTCGAAGAGACTCTTGCGGAGAAATCCTCGATGATCGAGGAATCCAAGGCGAAACTCAGGGAACTTGAGCAGCAGAAGTCGAGAGCAGAAGCGACGATCTTTGAATTAAGACAAATTGGCTCCTCTAGCCATCTGGCGGCAAACGCTGAGGCACAAACCCCTTCGAAAGACCTGTCTAACAGCTGCAAAATCTTGTCACCGGAGAGTAACCTGGTTCCCAATCCAGACTCGGCGACTGGTCAGGTTGCTGCCGTCGAACATGGCGGACCCAAAACGCAGAACACAAATGAAGCGACAGGCAGAGATGGCGACCATGACGTCGAGACAAAGCCTTCGTGGGAAGCTGAAAAACACAACCTACTAGACAGAATTAAGGAGCTTGAGTCAAGCTTGGCGCAGGCAAACACTGAGCGCGAAGCTGCTATGACCGCCAAAAACCTCTACGAGGGCTTCTGGAAAGACGCCAAAGAAAAGCTGGTACTGCTGCAATTCAATTCTGAAGAGAAAAGGCCCAGCGCCAAGTTTGCGGGCATCCGAAAGCCCGGGGATATTCAGCCCTCGGGAAACTTCTCCTGGGAACCTCCAGCTTTTGGTGGCCCCAAAAATGAAGAAGAGAGTGTCCAGGTGATGGCACCCTTCCTGCCCCAGGGAGACTTCTCTTGGGAGCCTCCGGCTTTTGACGGCGAAGGCCCCAAAAACGAAGAAGTGAGTGTTCAGCTGAAGGAAATGGGAACCTTCGCCATAACGGTACCTGGTTACCAAGCAAAGACTAGACGGTCAACTGCAACCGACGAAGCTTGTGCGTTGTGGGCAGCGGATGCTCAAGCCAAGGAATCAAAGAGCACCAATCTTCAAGAGGAATCTACAGAACGGCTCACTTCGACAGATGAAGCCCTTGCACTTTGGGCTGAAGACACAAGGGCCAAAGAAGACAGGGTGTTCTTTGATAACGTGAATCAATCGCTCGAAGCAACAGCAAGGCAACCCCCCGAAGGCTCTTCCTTGTTGCCAGAAGAATCGAAGGCGAAAGAACTTTCGATACCAGAAAAGACAGGAGCGCAGACAGGTGACGGTCTTGCTGTTTGGGCTGCACAGGGGAAATCTACCGAAGTGAAGCTCGATATTGGGAACTACCAGGAAAACCAGAAGCAGGTCATTATTCCTGGAGCTTCGTCATCTATCAACACAGGAGCACTGACAGGTGAGGGACTCTCTACTTGGGCTGCGCACGGAAGAGCCAACGATGAAAAACTGGATGCCGCCAACGCAGCTAGAACTCCTGTAGCCGATCAGGGAGCACCACTGGCAACTGGATCCTCGACGACAAAGGCAACGGGCCCAGCATTGAAACCCAAGGCTGAGGGCAGCTTGTCGAATTCCAAGGGGCGCAGTGACGCGCCTGCGAAGAGAAGATCGGGGTCCAAGACAGAGTCTGCAACAAAGAGCACGAGCGGAAGAAAGACCGGAAAGGCTGGTCAAAGTCTCGCAAGTTCTAAGGGACCTCCAAGAAGAAAGTCTAAGGATGCCGTTGAGCACAAACAAAGACGCTTGAGCAAATTAAGTGCCAGCAGTTCGGGGACTAAGGCAGTTGAAAAGCGAAAGACTGGAAAGGCCGCTCCGACACTCTCCAGATCCAAAGGATCTTCACGAAGAAGCTCCAAGGATCGCGTTGAGCCCAAACGAAGACGTTCGAGCAAATCAAGTGCGAGCGCTTCCGGTTCCAAGGCAGACGAAAAACGGAAAAGCAGACGCTCCAAGGGTGGTGAAATGCCTAAACAAATTCCCTCAGTTGCCAAGGCTTACGAAAAGAAAGGACGCTCGAGCGCGAACCCGACAAGTCTAAATTCGGTTGGAAGGGCGAGGCTGAAAGGAACGAGTTCAAAAGAATCCAATGCTGAGCTCTCCCCGATTGCAGAGGACACAGAACTTGAATCGGAGGCCGGATCCTCTGCAGGCGATCGCGAGACAAGAGAAAGCGTCAACGACGTCGATAAAGAACAAGAGAAGCGTCCCTCTCAGGGGTCCGAGGCCGGGCCCTCTGCAGGCGATCGCGAGACAATAGAAAGCGTCAAGGACGTCGATAAAGAACAAGAGAATCGTCCCTCTCAGGGGTCCGAGGCCGGGCCCTCTGCAGGCGATCACGAGACAATAGAAAGCGTCAAGGACGTCGATAAAGAACAAGAGAATCGTCCCTCTCAGGGGTCCGAGGCCGGGCCCTCTGCAGGCGATCGCGAGACAATAGAAAGCGTCAAGGACGTCGATAAAGAACAAGAGAAGCGTCCCTCCCAGGGATCAAAACGCAGAAAGTCGCGCCGATCAAAGCGACACAACAAGTCGCCGCTTCGTGGTTTGGCGCCAGTTCCTCTAGAAGTCAAGAGGTTGAGCTCTGGCAGTGTGTTGCGGGCGTCATTTCGCGTTGGAAGAGCTCAGGCATCCAAGCTGTCCGTCGAACAGCAATCCGGCGAAGCAGCAGAAAATACTCATGGACCTGCAATCCCCGCAATCCCCGAGGAAACAAAGAAAACTGAAACCAGTGAGGTGATTGCGAAGACTGCACTTTTTGCTTCCCTCAACTTCGCAGAGGTGAAAGCACTGTCGAAAGCAAGCAAACACTATCAAGTTCATGTTGATGAGTACATTTGTCATGAGGGGGAGGAAGGAGAATCCATGTTCATAATTGTGAATGGAGTGATTGACATCACCAAACAAGAAAAGAAGGGCCAAACCTCCATTGAACTTCGCTTGGCACAGCTGCATGCCGGTGATTACTTTGGTGAGATGAGTTTGCTCACAGGTAAACCACGCATGGCAAGTGTGAGGGCCAGCAGTACTGTTGTTGAACTGATTGAAATCAGCAAAGATGCACTGATGCCACTAATCAAGAAACGCACAAAGCTGGCCAAGCAGCTTGGTAAGATTGTGGCAGAGCGTCAAAAGGATGCATCGTCCGATGGGAAAGATGATGCTAAACGATCCAAAGAGGTCTCCAGTCAAATCATATCTTTCTTTGGATTCGGGCGGCATGACGAAGATGATGACAGTGAATCATCATCAGATGATGATGCACCAAAACTAAATCGTCGCCAAACTTTCTTCCGGGGCGCAATGGTGTCAAAGCGCAATCTTGTTCCAGTCGCAAAAGCCACAGTTCTGGAAGGTTCTGATGATGAGGTTATCAGCAGCACTGGACTCTTTGCTTCACTCAACTTCTCCGAGGTGAAAGCACTTGCTTCTGCAAGCAAACGTCATGAAGTCGGTTTTGATTCTGTTGGTCCTGATGAGTACATCTGTCGGGCGGGGGAGGAAGGAGAATCCATGTTCATTGTTGTCAAGGGAGTGATTGATATCACCAAAGAAGAACACAAGAAGGGGCATGGCCCCACCGAAATTCGCCTGGCGCAGCTGCGCGCCGGTGACTACTTTGGAGAGATGAGTTTGCTCACAGGCAAACCACGCACAGCAGATGTGAGGGCCAGCAGTAGCACTGCTGAAGTTCTTGAGATTGGCAAAGATGCTTTGATGCCTTTGATGACGAAACGCAAGGACCTAGCCAAGCGGTTAGGCAAGATTGTGGCAGAGCGCCAAATGGCACTCCAGGGAACCTCGAAGGATGGCACAGCCCTTGATAAGGCAGCCAAAGATGTCTCCAGTCAAATCAAGTCTTTCTTTGGATTTGGAAGGCAGGAAGGGGAGGAAAGTTCTGATGAGGAAGATGATACCAAAGGACTGGAGAAGGTCTTCGAAGAAGATTTTCTTGAATCCTCTGATTCTGAGAATGCAGGCAAGAAAAAAGAACGAAAAATGCAAAGAGGTTGGTTTGGGCGGACAACAAAGGGGTTGAAGCCAGCTGCGGATGAAAGTGAATCGCTTGATGATGATGATGTAGCAAAGGTTGGCCGACGCAAAAGTTTTTTCTCGAAGGGCTCGGCTTCAGCGAAAAGCTCCCCAAAGCCAAGGGCAAAACCATGGGATGGAGAAGCACCAGATGATGAGGTGATCAGCAATACTGCTCTTTTTGCATCACTCGGTTTCTCTGAGGTCAAAGCACTGGCAAAAGCAAGTGAACGTCACATGGTTGGCATTGATGAGTACATCTGTCGTGAGGGGGAGGAAGGTTCATCAATGTTCATAATTGTCAATGGAGTGATTGATATCACGAAACAAGAACACAAGAAGGGCCAAGATTCCTTTGAGCTTCGCTTGGCGCAGCTGCATTCTGGTGACTATGTTGGTGAGATGAGTTTGCTGACAGGAAAACCTCGCATGGCAAATGTAAAGGCTGGAAGCACTGTTGTTGAAGTTCTCGAGATTAGTAAAGATGCTCTGATGCCACTGATGAAGAGACGCAAAGATCTTGCTAAGCAGCTTGGTAAGATTGTAGCAGAGCGTCAAAAGGATGCATCGTCCGATGGCAAAGACGATGCTAAAAGATCCAAAGAGGTCTCCAGTCAAATCAAGTCTTTCTTTGGATTTGGAAGACACGAAGAAGATGACGACGACAGCACAGATGATGAAGCAGAAAACATTCAGGAGCCAACTGACCAACAATATGTACCATCTGAATTGAACCTAGAGAGAGACACTCCTGCTCATCTTCGAAGACCAAGGCGGCTTCGTAGAGAAGTCTCCAAGGAGGCTTCCACCCGAAGAGCTTCTGAAGGAGTCTCCTCACATACAACTGCTACCAACCGAAGGCTACGGCGTAGCACATCCTTTGATGCAAAAGCATCTGGACATTCCAGAGTGCCTCTGTGGAGGCGACAGAGCAGAATGGAACACTCAGAAAGTAACAAGGATACAAATGTGCTGGGTTGTAGGCCTAGTCAGGTGGATAATCTTGACACACATGAGTCACCTGAAAATGACGAGGTGATTGGCGACACTGCTCTGTTTACTTCCCTCAGCTTCTTTGAGGTCAAGGCACTTGCAGAAGCAAGTAAACGCTATGAAGTTGATGTTGATGAGTACATTTGTCATGAGGGGGAGGAAGGAGAATCCATGTTCATAATTGTGAATGGAGTGATTGACATCACCAAACAAGAAAAGAAGGGCCAAACCTCCATTGAACTTCGCTTGGCACAGCTGCATGCCGGTGATTACTTTGGCGAGATGAGTTTGCTCACAGGTAAACCACGCATGGCAGGTGTGAGGGCCAGCAGCACTGTTGTTGAAGTGATTGAGATCAGCAAAGATGCTCTGATGCCACTAATCAAGAAGCGCACAGAGCTGGCCAAGCAGCTTGGTAAGATTGTGGCAGAGCGTCAAAAGGATGCATCGTCCGATGGCAAAGACGATGCCAAACGATCCAAAGAGGTCTCCAGTCAAATCATGTCTTTCTTTGGATTCGGGCGGCATGGCGACGATGCTGACAGTGAATCATCATCAGATGATGATGCACCAAAACTAAATCGTCGTCAAAGCTTTTTCCGGGGCTCAATGATGTCAAAGCGCAATCTTGTTCCAGTGGCGAAAGCCACAGTTCTGGAAGGTTCTGATGATGAGGTTATCAGCAGCACTGGACTCTTTGCTTCACTCAACTTCTCCGAGGTGAAAGCACTTGCTTCTGCAAGCAAACGTCATGAAGTCGGTTTTGATTCTGTTGGTCCTGATGAGTACATCTGCCGGGAGGGGGAGGAAGGGGAATCAATGTTCATTGTTGTCAAGGGAGTGATTGATATCACCAAAGAAGAACACAAGCAGGGGCAAGACCCCACAGCGATGCGCCTGGCACAGCTGCGTGCTGGTGACTACTTTGGAGAGATGAGTTTGCTCACAGGCAAACCACGCACAGCAGATGTGAGGGCCAGCAGTAGTACTGCTGAAGTTCTTGAGATTGGCAAAGATGCTTTGATGCCTTTGATGACAAAACGCAAGGACCTGGCCAAGCAGCTAGGCAAGGTTGTGGCAGAGCGCCAAGTGGCACTCCAGGGAACCTCAAAGGATGGCACATCCCTTGATAAGGCAGCCAAAGAGGTCTCCAGTCAAATCAAGTCTTTCTTTGGATTTGGAAAGCAGGAAGAAGAGGAAGGAAGTTCTTCCAGTGATGATGATGCACCAAAACTAAATCGTCGTCAAAGCTTCTTCCACCTTGGCTCAGCAGTGTCAAGGCGTAACATTGTACCAGTCACGCAAGCCACAGATCTAGAAGGATCTGATGATGAAGTTATCAGCAACAGTGGACTCTTTGCGTCACTCAACTTCTCTGAGGTCAAGGCGCTTGCTTCTGCAAGCAAGCGCTATGAAGTTGGTGTTGATGAGTACATCTGTCGTGAGGGTGATGAAGGTTCCTCCATGTTCATAATTGTCAATGGAGTGATTGATATCACCAAACAAGAAAAGAAGAAGGGCCAAGTATCCTTTGAACTTCGCTTGGCACAGCTACATGCTGGTGATTACTTTGGTGAGATGAGTCTTCTCACAGGTAAACCGCGCATGGCAAGTGCAAGGGCCAGGGGTGCGGTTGTTGAAGTCCTTGAGATCAGCAAAGATGCACTAATGCCACTTATGAAAAAACGCAAAGACCTGGCAAAGCAGCTTGGTGAGATTGTTGCAAAGCGGCAAAAAGATGCTTCAAAGGATGGCAAAGATCATGCTAAACGATCCAAAGAGGTCTCCAGTCAAATCATGTCTTTCTTTGGATTTGGAAGGCACGAAGAAGAGGATGTGGAAAGTGAATCATCTGATGACCTTCTGAAGGACAGACAATATCTCCCATCCAGATTGAACACAGGGAGGGAAGCTTCGGCACAGGCACAGAATGCAGCATCAGGACCTATAAAATCGGCGTCAACTGCACCAATTAAAAAGGGAAGAAAAATGCGGCGAAATACATCCTTTGACTCTACAGCATCGGGTCAATCAGAGTCTTCCTCGCCTGCGTCAACTGGCAAGAGAAGAAGAATTCGGAGAAAGACCTCCGTTGACTCTACTGCATCAGGACAAAAACAGTCCTCCACCACTGCACCAGCCGAAAAGAGACGAATGAGGCGAAATACCTCGTTTGATTCTGCAGCATCGGAACAGAAACAGTCTTCCAGCTCTGTGCCAGCTGACAAGAGAAGAAAAATGCGCCGCAATACATCCTTTGACTCTACCGCATCAGGACAAAAACAGTCTTCCTCAACTGCACCAACTGACAAGAGAAAATTAAGGCGTAATACCTCCTTCGACTCTGTAGCGTCAGGACATTCACAGTCTGCCCCCACTGCACCAACTGACAAGAGAAGAAGAATGCGCCGTAATACCTCCTTTGACTCTACTGTATCAGGACAAAAACAGTCTTCCTCAACTGCACCAACTGACAAGAGAAAACTACTGCGTAATACCTCCTTCGACTCTGTAGCGTCAGGACATTCACAGTCTTCCTCAACTGCGCCAACGGACAAAAGAAGAGGAATGCGGCGTTCAACTTCCTTTCGTGTTGGACAAGCTCAGGCATCTCAGTTGTTCGCACAGGCGCAAGCATATCAAATTTCTGAAGGTGCGACCTCAGAGGACACTACTGAGGTTATTGGCAAAACTGAGCTTTTTAGTTCACTCAAATTCGCTGAGGTGAAGGAACTTGCAGAAGCAAGTAGACGCTATGATGTCAGTGTTGGGGAGTATATATGTCAGGAGGGTGCCGAAGGGGATTCCATGTTCGTGGTAGTTGAGGGGACGATCGATATCACGAAAGAAGAACAGAAAACGGGCGAAGAACCCACTGAAATTCGCTTGGCACAGCTGAATGCAGGGGACTATGTTGGTGAGATGAGTTTGCTCACAGGCAAACCACGCACAGCAAATGTGAGGGCCAGCACTCCCATTGTTGAGGTGATTGAGATTAGCAAAGGTGCTCTGATGCCTTTGATGAAGAAGAACAAAGCTCTGGCCAAGCAGCTAGGTAAGGTTGTGGTGGAGCGCCAAATAGCACTGCAGGGCGCCTCAAAGGATGGCAAAGATACGGCTGCGAAGACGAAAGAGGTCTCCAGTCAAATCAAGTCTTTCTTTGGATTTGGGCGGCACGATGATGATGATGATTAGTGAACAACCAATGCAAGACGACCAGCAACCTCTTCCAACAGAAAAGTCTTCCTGAAGCTAGCCAGACCAGGAAATGAATGCCGGGAGGAGAAATAAATTTGTAAATAATGAACTTTTGGGAGCCACGGATCAGGCTTCTGTGGGGGATGAAGCCAGAATTGTAACAATAATAATGTAATTGCATTTACTTTTTTATTATTTTAAAGATCAATTCGTCAAGTGCTGGTGGTGCTTCCCAATACCAAAGAGCTGCCAGTGCCAATACCGGTTACCGCTTCGGCCATCTCCTCCCGAAGCATTCAAATCCCTATAGACTTATCGAAATCTATGGTTGCTTAGCTGGCCGGCACCTGGTAACTAGAGTCTACGCATCAAGAACAATGCCCTGCAATGGTCTGTCACTCGGCCTCTTGCGATGTCTATCACAATACGTGTACAATACAGTTGGATACGTACCGTACTGCACCATGACTTTGGGCCCCTATTTGGCGGTTGGGTTGGCATAACGCCTTTCAGCCTCGGCTCCAAACTCATTTACTTGTTCTTGAAAAAAGCACTGTGCAAAGTTTCGAATCTGTGTTCGTCGTCTCCACATATCAAAAGCCGCCCAACATCCACCCGGTAAGAAACCCATTGACCCATGGAGGCGACATTTCTTCTTGTCTTCGGTTGCCTCGATGGTGTAAGTTCCAATATGCACGGCCCTCGAGAGTTTTTTGTCAAGAAATTGAGAGCTGATTTGAACAGAAGGATTTTCGTTGCCTGCTTTTGGCTTTCGCAGCGATGTAATGGACTCTATACTTTGATAAGGTTTGCCCTCAAACAAAGATTCTTCGATCCAAAGGCTCCCCTCTTCGTAGACAAAGTCATCGGGCGGCACGTCGACCAGCCCCTTGTTCTTGCTGCGCTTTTTGAATTCCACCTTGATAATTCGGCTCAAGTAGTTTGGCTGATTCTTCACATCCCTCAGGGTGTCCCACATCACATCGACCGGAGCATTCACATCGCAGCATACCTTCACGGCCAAGACCATTGTGTCTTCGTCGTCGTCAGCTTCGGGGTTTGTGGGCACCCTTTTCACTCACGACTTTGTACTACCGTTTCGATTAGGGTTAGAGTGAAGGCTACCGGTAGCTGGCGTCTTCGGTTTTTTAAAAAGGTGGACACCCATTCTTAATAAGCCAGCTTTAAGCTGTGAATAATATTGGTGCGAGGAAAGGCAATTATCGCGATAGAATCGCGAGAGAACAACAACAACAAAAGAATCGACAGCTGCTGCTAAAGGTGTGTTGTAATCCAAGCGGCGCCCATGTAATAGACCTTTACCACTACAGGATGGCTGTCTAATAGTATTACCGAGGTGTAGTCGATGGGCATTCGTTCGTTTTTGATCGACCTGTTATCTTTCTTCGAGGTTGCAGAAGGTGCGACGATTCTTCGATTTCGCTGCTTCAACCAAATAAATCTCGATGCCTGCTTGAACTGCGGGCATAAGACCAGGACCTACTCTCTTCCTTATAGTCTAAGGAAGAAGGAAAGCTATGGCAATAAGCCCACCAAAGCAGCAGGCATCGAGAGAATGAGCCCTCTAACACTGGTTGCGTGTTTTCGTCTAATAGCAATTTTGTTTGTTCGTTGCAAAGGTGAGGGGAATCTCGCTTTTCCATTCTTCAGAATTCGAATCTTTTGAAAGTCGTGTTCAAATCCAGTTGTTGTTTGCTAGTAATACTGCAGCTTATTGGGGAGTAATTTGGTTTTAGATTAAGCTGAAAAGCAAAAAGTGAGGATTTTCTGTGGTGCATAGCAATTCTTGTGATTGAATTGGATATAAGGACCCCCGTAGCACTTTAGACCTAAAACTCCCTTGGTTCCTTGCATGATGAATTTACATGCGAACCGGACTAGATGATTAATACACGAGTCAATAGTAAAGAGGTGTCAGGTATGTTTCCTCCAACACACTCCTGCACGTGCCCTAAGTGGCTACGTGGAACGAATAAAATAATTAGGCAATCAAACAAGGGTGGATGCCCCATGATGAAAGCCCTGTGCTCTGGAAGAGCTTGCCCTGAAGGGGCTTCGTGAAAAAATCTCCACGCATCTCAAGGTTGGGCAGTACACACATCTAAGGTTGCCTTTTCCATCTGATCATGAATAAAAGAAACGAATGTTGATAGCCCGAGTTCTTTTGCCCGAACTGCCTTGCCATTCTCTGCAAGAATGATGTGCTTTTGTTGTCCTGCATAAGGATGTTGTCCTTCACAACGATCCCCTGCTCTTCAAGGAACAACTTTGCCCACAACATGGGCGACATAACATCGTCAGCTCCAATCAGTTCCGTTCAGTGCTGCTTCTTGAGTTGACTTCTGTTTCGCGGATACAGAAAAGCACCGCTCCTCTTCCAAAGGACATGACTCCTCCTGTATGGGAACGGTAATCAGGATGGACTGCAAATGATGCATCCACCCACCAAGTGATGACGATTCATCATGGAGTATCAACTTGTCCTCCACTGTTTGGTCCAGGAACTTCATCCTTGATCAACTTGCTCCAGTCATCAACTGTGGGATTCCTCACACGTGTACAGAGAACAATTGTCAGTGTTTGAACATCTGGTTTGCTCTCTTCACGCGAACAACAGCTTGGCTGCGTTGGTGTGATAGATTTCTCTGGTCTTGTCATCCAAAGCAGCTCCATCACCAGAACTGAATAATCGGCAGGTGCCGCGCTGGACACCTTCTTCATTTGCTCGAAGTCCACCGGGAATCCAAGATCATCTTCTTAAGATAGTCAATCATGTCAATGACTACCTTGCCTGGATCGGAAAAGTCCACCGTCATCCCCAAGTAGTCAGTCTTGGACCACGGGTTGCCTTCACGGCTCCATAGGTACCGTACTTGTCATTGAACCACTCCAGGGTTCGATTGTTTACCAGTTTCATCCGGTGGCTCGACATAGGTCGTCCACATGGAAGCGTATCGTCTGCTGATATCCTTCAATCATCCTGTTGGCAACACACGGATCATCTGGTTGAATACGAATCCGATTCCCTCCAGGTCGCTCCTTAAGAGCTTGTACCAGAGCAATGCTGCCAAAACCATTCCGTAGATGGCTCTTTCCACAACACATAGAGGACTGGTCGTCCTTCTTGTATGTCAGGAAAGAGGCATATGTGTCAGGATCAATTTCGAAAGTAAGTCTGCAAGGGTCCCTCAATGATCATGAGGACCCTGTTTCACCTTGTTTGACTTCGGCATTGGGGTTTGGATGAACGCATTTGGAACATCCAGGGACATCACATCCCTATCTTCAGATGCATCGACACACATGGATAACATCAAACCCTCAAGTGAAAACTGTTGGACTTCTGGCATCTTCTTTCTGATGGTACACCCTTGTAGGTTTCCCATTGTAGACTGCACGGCCTTGACGGTGCCATCCCTTTTCTCACTCACAAACATGAGTGCCATTTGTGCTTTTTTCAATTCAGAATCACTGCATTTGTTTGGGTCGACTGGACTGAAACACACTCTGCTGTGTAGCTGGTCCATCTCTTTGAGCGCCGCCTTTTGGCTTTGTTGCCCCAACTTTCAGACCCTTGGGTAGAAGATGTTGTTGGGCGTGCTGCTCTCATCCTTGACTTCTGCTGTGGCACTCCTGTGATTACAGAGTCCATGAACAAAGCTAGATGTTTGCTTGCTCTGTCTCATACAGTAGTGTTGCTTCGCTTCGTCATCTTGGACGAAGGTACTCCTTTCTTTTGCTTCGGCTGTGGCGATCGAGCTGAGCGTCTAATTCAACTCGAGGAAGCTTGGAAGCCTTGGGTGGTCCAGCGAGGTTTCCATCATTGGTATCCACTGCTGGTGCCGTCTCTTCAACTGTAGGGTTGTCTGGACTTGTGCTTGTTGGATTCCTTGGAATCCCTCTTCTCCTTCTTCATCGAGTCAATGTCTGTGCATACTGTTTGGATTCCCTTGTACTAGCCCTGGGGCGTTCCCTCCTCAGAATCTTCATCTATTCCGTGGATTCACTGAATCTTCGTCCGAAAGTCTCCATAGACTTGAGGTAGCTCTCATTTCATTGACACCATCCACTCTGCAGGCAAACCTACAGGTAAAAATTCCACAAAGTCACGGTTGTGAAAGATTGGTGGTTTCTTACCCTCACCGTATCCTTCTTTTCGACAGCATCAATGACTGACGAGGCATCGGCAGGATGCGACATGCTGTCGCGTGATCACCTCAAAGGTACGAGGTCCATCACACTGTGTCCACCTTGGTGGTTGTCCATCAATGGACGGAGATAGATGCAATCCAATCGCCGGGGCTCCATGGAATTGAGCTTGTCTGGTTCGTTGGAAGCGAGACAATAGCTCCCAAAAGTTACTGTAATATCTTTGTAGCTCGTGTGTCCGACCCTCCAAGATCTGCCGGGAGGATACACTTTAGAGATGCCATCAAGCGCGGGGAAGAGGTTGAGTTTACAATTAACATCGTACACCAATTCCACAATCATCACCTTTGGCATCACCATGAACGGGGTTGAATGCCAGGCTGCGCGGATGCGCTCCTTCACAGGTTCGGATGTTCCGTTCGGCGGGACCACTGTGAGTCTGAGCCGCTCCATGGTTGAGCTTGAGCTCCATGTCGTTCTTGACAGGATCCATCAGGCTCTTGAACTCCAGGTCGCACTGTATTTCTTGGATCTTGAAATCATTATTTCCGTACCGATCAAAAATCTTGTCAATGGCGGCATAGAATGATTTCCCTTTCCTGTTGGTCAGGTAGGCTGATTCGCGTGTCGGATTTGCAAGTCAGTGAATGCTGAAAGGCAATCTCACAGACATAAAACACATCCTGCATCCGGTCAGGAACCTGTGTGGTGCCACCAGCTCATCCGGTACAGTATGAATACTGTCGGTCACTGGTGCGGGCGTCTGCGTGTAGTAGAGCCCTTGGCCTTGCCCATGTCGCTCCCGAAAATTAATTCGGCGCGATCGATGTCCTCCAGCGTGACGGGACAGTCGCGAATTTGACCAGTCCTGATCATGTTGCGGTATCCTCCAAAGATGGGCTGGAGGTTGTGGTACAGATTCTTGCGAGAAATGCACCCTTGGCTTGCTTCTTGGTAAAGCTTCGAGGTTGCCCTCCACCGTCTGGACCAAATGTTGGAACTCCGGTGAAAACTGGTTGAGTTGGGCCATGTGATCCAGCAGGTCTTGCTCAATCAACACGCCATACAGACCTTTGGCAGTCCTACCATACCTGGTATGGATCCAGTTGGGCGGTAGTGGTAGATGGCGTCGTCGACTCTTGAGTCCATGAGGACATAGGATCCATCCTGTGCCCTGACGCAGTCATCCACAACAAGAGACAAAGCGTTGATATTGGCGATGCCTCCTGGATTGAATAACCATTGCCGTAAGGTGTGTCCCCTTCTTGGTAAGCTTGGTGCTTCCAACATTGGTGGCCATCTCGATGGTCTGGGAGATAGCCGCTTGCGGACAATCATGTCCTGGTTCATGACAGTTCGGATGGAACTGCCACTGTCGAGATACACTGTGTTGGCTCCATCAGGAATGAGGTTCTTGACCGACACTCCTGCAAGATTTGGCTCTGCCACTCCTGTGAGTTCGGCATCTGCCACTCCTGGGAACTCAAACGCAACTTGATGGTTCTGTTCTTCGACTGAGAGTGAGTCTTGTCTTGGAAATCTTCATAACAGTTGCCTCGCTGATTCCCGTTGACGCCGGCTGGGTCCACGGTACAAGCAACGAAATTCATTCTCTGTATCCGAGCTGTAGTCGGAACAGCAGCTCTGATCATCGTCTTGGCCACTCCGAGGGATGACTCCTTCGAATGGATCTGTGTTGAAGACGGTGTCAGGGTGGGCAGAACGACTGACAATTATATTATGTGTACATTGTACCCTGGAGGATAAGGTCGGATCGATGCTTACACCGTCAGGACCTTCCTCAGCGAGCTATCATGGCCGTAGCCGGAGTGATAGCTTTCTTCGGATGATGTCTCATCATGCCTCCACTCTTCTGCATTAAGGGGATGCCTCCAAGAAATCGTAGCGAATGCTCCCCCAGTCAATGGAAGCTTCCGCTCACTGTCGGTGGTTGAATACATCTCTGCCCATCAAGGGCGGGACTCCATCGACTTGATGGTGCTGAAAATGGAACTGAGTGACCCTGCCGCGCTGGCCTGGAGGCTTTGCTTGACATGGGGAACTGTTGAAAGTTCGACTGGCTCGTAGGAAGTGGAGGGACTCCACTGAATCACCTCCTGCTCGAGAGTCTCCAGCTTGGGCTGGAGCTGGCGCCGGTCACCACTGTGGTGGGCACTCCTTGGAGTAGCGCATCTGGTGTTGGTGGTAATGTGGCATGAAGGACTTCTTCATGCCATTGAACTTGTTGATGGCCCATTCAGGCTTGGGGATCTTCACTTCACCTTGCACTGCGGAAGTTTGTGAACTGGGCTTCCACAACAGTAGCAGGCTTCCCCTGGCTGGGACTTCTGATAGAAGACAGCAGCTGGGACCCTTCCTTCATCTTCTTGGTATCAAAAGGATGTGGCTTGGGATTGGAATATGGCTTTCGGTCCTTGGCCTTCCTTGGTCCAACCATATCCTTGCTGGGCTTGAATCTTCATTGGACAGCGTCTCTTAAGATGATCAAGGGTATCAGGAACTGGATGGTACCGTTCATGGCATAGGCTGCCTTAACGGTCTTCTGGTAATCTCCATTCTTCCCTCTTGTAGTCCATGGTAGGCCACGTTGCCTTCAACCTTGCTTGTCCCGCAAGTAACACTTGTCTTTGGCGTCTTGTCCAGATGCGGCCTGGTAGTCGTCTGAGTTCAGAGTTCTACATCATGAACGCCGTGCCGACCAGATCATAGACTTGATCAACGTCGCTTTCGACCTTCCTCAAGTAGTTGTCAAGTCTGTCATGATATCTTGCTTCGGGAACAGACCACGTTGGATGGTCTTGATGTATTGTAGTAATGGGAACTCTTTGTAGAGCCTTGATCACTATCAAACGGATCTCTGGAGCATCACAATGGGTCGAGCTGACTGCATCTCTCATAGTCTGGGAGGCTCTCAACTTGGACTTCATAGCTTCGGTACAGTATGTCACCTGTATGGTGGTTGCACCAGTCTTGAGAATGTTCTCATAGGATGAGTCGACTTGTCATGGATGACTTTGCCTTGTACTCCCTGAGTTCCAAAGCATCGTACTCTTGCACTTTGGGATCAGCAAGTGATGCCTGGATGTCGGCTTGTCCGGCTTGGATGGCGCCTGGACTCTTCATGGTCTCAATGGCCAATGAAGCCAGAAGGCACATCATTCCACTCAGGCTGATCCTTAGGTCCTGGACAATGTGTGTCAGGGTCTCCTCAAAAGGATAATACCTGGTGTCAGCCTGTCCATTCGGATGGATGGAAGAGGAACTGACGCTTGGAACTCTTGTTCTGGTTCCTGTAGCTGTTGCCTCTTCCTTGATGGCTTCTTCCTGAGGAATTGAATCCCCTACCCCCCCTAGAAGGGTATCTTCCTCCGCCACGAGTAATTTGGTTTTAGATTAAGCTGAAAAGCAAAAGTGAGGATTTTCTGGTGGTGCATAGCAATTCTTGTGATTGAATTGGATATAAGGACCCCCGTAGCACTTTAGACCTAAAACTCCCTTGGTTCCTTGCATGATGAATTTACATGCGAACCGGACTAGATGATTAATACACGAGTCAATAGTAAAGAGGTGTCAGGTATGTTTCCTCCAACACCAGTGAGAGAGTTCGATCCGTGTTCCTTGTACTATTTTACTATATAAATCAATTCGGCGAGCCGGAACGGCTGTCACAAATGTGAGGCCAAATTTTCCATGTTCTCGAACCCCAAACGGTTTGTTTGGAAGCCACCTTCAACATTGAGACATGCAGAGTGCAGAGATACCAACTACAGTACAATATGATGAATGGTACCACTAAACGTTCGTCAACAGAAAATGGCATCATTACAACGTTACAGCTAGCAGGTAGGTCTAGCAAGGTGGTAGCTAGCTTGGTAGCTTGCTAGGTAGCATTGGAGAGATCTCCCTCATCCTCACTGCTGTCAATGTCTTCCTCATCAGATGTGTCATCATCTAGTTGAGCAAGATGCTCTGTTCCAGGCACAACAGTGTCTAATGGCATCTCCTCCAAGAATGCCAAATCCTGGGCTGCATCTTCTTCTAAAGCTAGCACATCTTGGGCTACAGCATCCTGTTCATCAGTTTCCTGGTTGATTGTAGGCAAAGAAGCAGCAGCACTAGTTGGCCCTTGTGGAGAGGCCTCTGCCACAATATCAGCTAGCTTTTTGTCAGTTTGCCTGCAGAAGATTGGTGGAGCTTCGACATCACTCTTGCCAGCTTGTAGACAAGACTTCTTGGCCTTCTTGCTGACATGACCAGCTTTGCCGCAGAAAGGACAATACTGCTTTGCCTTCTTTGCTTTCTTGCGAACTGGAGGCATCGACCTGAGATCCTCCATTGTGACGTCCGCCATATTGAGGCCGGTGTGGTAAACGCCCGATGATTTTGCAAACTTGGTCTTGAATTCTTCCGTTGCGTTGACCAGTTTCGCGTTTTTTCTCTTCTTGCGCCCCTTTTTGTAGTCAGTCGTCTTCTTCCTGGCTTGTCGCTTCTCCCGGTTTCTCTGCACAATGCCCAAGTAGTGAGTCAATTCGTCAGTCATTTCGATTCCGAGCTTGAACAGTAGCCGCCGATAGAATTGCTCGTAGCCAATCGAATGGATGCAGACCGCAATCCCGAGACGATTGGCAAGGGAACAAGAGCTCGCAAAAACCTTGTTCTTTGGAGCAAACCAGGTGGCCAAGCTATTGAATGATTCGTTGGCATTGGTATCCAAGCCGTGCGGCCAATTCCTTCAACCGCTGCAACGTAATGTATTTCGAAACAATTGCATCCAGTAGCTGGTAGAGTTCCAAATCCTCCTCCTGCGTTCTGTAGACCTTCTTGCTTTTCTTTTGCTCGTCCTCCGTCTCTTTTGATCGAGCGCACCAAGCTCCACAGTTTGTGTGGTTGTCAAAGTGGTGATCCAACACCGCCTTGCCGCGGCTTTCGAATTCAGCTTCCTCGATCTCTTGGAGCGTACGAATAAAATAGGCAAAGTTTTTGCCAATACGGATAGAATCCATTCGGCACATCCCCTTCTTCTTTTCGACTGTCGACAGATCCAAGCGGATCAGCTCACCCGTCAACTGTTTGCGGCGGTGGTTCGGATCCGCCACAAATTTTGGCTCTGGGATATCACCCGGTAATTTGCCTTTGTCGGGGCGTTCCTGGAGCTCACCCTTGTTCTTGCCTTTCGTAATCTTGACCATGGGAAGAACGTCTGTCTGATAGTTGATTTTGTAGTTAGCGTTGCTCCATTGCAAGTCAGCTCGGATGGATGAGTCGTCGTCGCAGCACAACTGACGCAAGATAACTTTGGACTCTCGAAAAAATCCAACGACAAGCTCCAAAGCCAGAGCGGCCTCCGTTGACCCAGACGAGTCATTGGGATTGTGGTTCCGGGTGCAAGTGTGCTCCGGAATTGGGGGACGATTGTCAGCATCGGTATCCGCATGCCGTTTTGCCCAAGCAATGCATCTGCTGCAAACCTTGCTTTTGATGCCAAACGAAATGATCTTTCTCGTAATGGCACCAACAATTACACCATGGCCTGACACGGAATTACGCAAGTGACCGGATCCCTTCTGTTGCCACGCCATATCGTAAGCCCCGTCGACAAACGACATCTTCTCCTTCAGTAACGTGCCATTGGGATCGTTAACCGCTGCCATCCAATCTAGAAAAGCTTGCTCGTTGTCTGTCAATTTCCGCACCTCCTCATCTAGATTTTCATGGATGACTTCTTCCATCAACTCCCGAATGGATGGTGCGATTCGTTCTTCAATAATTCCGAATGAACGAGTCTGCATTGTAGTGTTGTTTGGTAATCCCAAAAGTCCGAGGATTCTTGCACATTTGGTTCCACCGCCACCATTCGCCATTGTTCCCAATATTAACATCACATTCACGGCATGATCGGTACTCCTTTCAACTTTGTCATAGCCAGTGGCATTTGCATGCATTGTTGTTTGGGTGGGCTTTTTGCTTTTATAAACATAGTCGCAATCATCATTCGTACATTCCAGTTGGAATGACGAAGCAACACAGCAATTGCGGATGTTGAATTGGAGGGAGCCATAACAGCCATCGTTTGGACACGACATCTCGCGGAAACAATCGTCCAATTGTTCTATTTCAAAGATGGCTCGTCGATGCGGCTTGGTGTTGAATGCGGGCTTCTTTTCTCCCTCATTTTCCTCCTCTGTTGTGGCTTCTTCTTCTTCCGCTGCTTCCTCTTCAAACTCTGGTGCCATCGGGTTGTCTTCGTCGTCACTTGGTTCTTCACCATACAAAGTCCTTGCATAATTCGGTCTTCCTGCGCCATTGTGCCTTGTCCTAGAAACTACACTGCCATTTCCAGGAAGATTCTTCCAGTCTCCATCCTTAGAAGCTAGCTTGGCTGATTCATTAGAGGCATTGGCTCTCCAATATCTTCCTCCTGTGTTGGGCGTAACAAGGCGTCGAGGAGGTGACATTGCGTTCTAAAGTTGCACGACGTTTGAGGGCATTCATCAAATGATATGTTCACGGGTGATAGAACATTCCAGCATATTGAAATTTGGCGCTTATACGATGGCTCGACGGGCGTGGCATGGATGAAAGACTTATAGCTGAGATGCGCGAAGATCCGTTCAACAGACACCGAAGCTCGAATTTTGGCTCGAACTGGGGTGACACCCAAATTCGAGAACTGAGAACGCTATCCGGTGAGAGTACCATCAATCGAAATTCCAAATTCCGTTACATATGCGAAAGATTGTATGTTTATGTACGTCATTACTATTACAGCCTACCGCTGCCTTATTACGATTGGGCGTCCACCTTAAATGTTGAACGCCTTGAAGCCTTCAGCTGTCGTCGGGTTTTGGCTATACCTAGGGGGACATGCGTGGCTTTCAGATTGAGGACGCTATGCAGATTGTCTAATCCTTGACACATTCCAGACTTGAAATGTTGCAAAGGGGAAGCAGCAAGTAAGACCATCCTTTGTGCCTACATGTAGTCTGCCTACAATTGGAGTTCGACACTGTACCGTACCTTGAGTGGAGTCAGTGCTATGAGTAACAAGGCAACCAACCAAGAGATGCCTTTAGAAGCAGTGCCACCGGCACGAATTTTTAGGGGGGGTTAGGCATTTAGTCGGGGGGCGGGAAAGAAAAAGAGAAGAGAAGGGGTTGGATTCCCAGTTCCATGACCGGTATGTCACACTCCGATGACATGTCAGTTGACATAGATATACAAAATTGGGGATCAGGCAGTCATTAATCATTTCGTTAACTCTGTGATGGTCACTTCCCCTTGATAAGGTTGTCGGGCTCGACCAACGGACACCAAAAAGACATGAAAAAGACACCCGCACCTCACAGAGCCTCATAAATAGATTCAAATCGGACTCCTTCTAATCTGGTCTAGTTTTTGTTACTTTTCTCCTACTATAAAAAAAACCGACAATGAGGATCGTGTGGTGGCCGTCCTCTCCTGCGCGGACTATTCCTCCAAGCTCTATTCCTTTCACAACAAAACCCTCTCTGTGCTGGTGTCATGGCAAGGTAAGGAGAGACTTGCATGTACATTAGTTGTTGTTGCCGCTGCCAATTCTGCTGCCATTGGTGGAAAAGCTGTTGTTGCTGCAGCAATTGTTGCTGCGTCGGTGCTGGTGCGATTGCTTGCTGATGGTGGCCCTGCTCGTGAGGAACCGTCGCTGTTTGTTGCGTAACAACATGATTGTCGTTTATTGTTGGCGATGGAGATGCCGGCTCATCTGTTGTCTCATTTAGGGTATCGCTGGTATCACCATTTTGAATTTGAATTGTCGGTTGGTGCACCTCGCAAATTGAGCAACAGCAACGCTCATCTGCATTGTACGATGGTGACTTGTCATTCTGCCACTGTAAGTACTCCAAAAAGAATCGCTCGCCTGTATCATCGCAAACTGTCTCCACATTCAAAAATGGCAGTTTGCTTGCACCAGCGTCTGTTGCCAATTGATTACATGTAACCCAAGCAAGCTCCAAATGATTAAAAAATGGGACAATGGTCTCCCATGATGTCGCCATCTTTTTTCGCTTATTAACACTGGCATCGTTGACAGGAGTTCTGGCAATGCGCAACTTGTGTCTCACTGAAACATTGAACCGAGCTGTTCCTGTCAGATTAAGGTTGTCGGCAAGAGTGTTTCTCATTCCACAATTGGCAAAGTGCGCAAGCATCAAGTGAAATGACTCGAGGCAAGACTCTCCCCTTCTTGACAAGTATTCTTTGAGTCCATGAGTTGAGTTGGGGTTTGGCTGAATGGATTCATACATTTCTTCCAAAGGTAACGGATCCTGTAAATGTTCAGCTTTTTCCTTGCAATTTGTCCAAGCAACCTTTGTCTCACTTGTAAACAACGACTGCTGAGTTCTTGGATCGTAAGATCCTCCTGCCGGAACCGAATCAGGACCGCTTGTGGAGCACTTGAACCGATGAAACCACTCTTCCAGATTGGATTTGAGTGACAACGGAGGCAGGATTTCTTTGCGGAAGTACTAGTTTAAGGGTGGTCCTGAGCCATGAAAAAAATACATCCATTTCGCTATAGTAAAACAGTACACAGTTCCTTTTCTGGCTGTAAAATAGTCCACAACTTCTGTTAACTCCAATAAGAATGGATCAACACTAGTGCAATTAACTCCAAGTTTAATGTGCTTTATTGTTTGTATTTGCTGTGACAGCTCAAACATAAGAGACAAGCATATACTTTAATAAAAGAGGTTGATTTCGGTCACATTTTGGCCTTCTTGGATGTTCTCATTCGACTATAGTGTTAAGTCTATTGAGTACCGTTTACACTTGTAAATCCAAAGTGGGTATTGAGCCATTCGCTGCGTAGGATTTTGTACCAGGGCTACTGGTAAAGCTCAAAACCACTGCTAAACTAGTACTTGTTGTATCGTTGACGAAATGTATGGGTTGCTTTCATCTCCTTTATGTCCTCATCAGTGTATTTTGTCCCAGTGTTTGACAGGTTACCTTCCTTCAACGCTGCGAGTAGTGACTCGTAATCATCCTTGTTGTAAGAGTAGACAGCAGCAAGAAGCTGGTTCACTGCACGAAAGTAATCCACGTGTTTCTTCCTCATTGTCTTGATGATGCACTGCAAGAAATGAAAGAGACCAAGTCGACCCTTGACTCTTTCTCCAAGCAAAAGCGACCAATACTGACTCTTACAGGGCCATGTATCACTGTACATGACACGGGGGTTGAAGTTGCTTCTTCGAGATAGCTGTGTTGCTGCATGGGAAAAGTGAATAGTTTTGGTGGAAGGAACCAGCACGGCACAAGCAATTTCTCCGCTTCCAGTGGAAACTGTCCACATCGCATGGGCTCCAAGCTTCTTTTTGTGGAAGTAATTCTTGGTGACCTCATGAGTGTGGTCTTGAGCAAAGATGGCATTGCAACCAACACCTTGGATCTCCCGGGTGTGTCTGTCATGATCACTGATACCCCACGGGTTATTGCAACTGGAGGAAGCTTCATCGTACACGTCTCTGATGGTGTCACCGAGTGGAGGAAAACACCGAATGAATTCTGTATTCGATGGATCATTAACCGGTTCATTGACTGGCTCTTTGGTGGCAATAAGAAAAGAATAATAGCTAGAAACCCGTTCCATGTATGCCCTATTCACAGCTTGATAGAGAAGTCGACTGCAGTGTTCTCCATTGCCATAGGTAGGCAGAAGCAAATCGAAAACATCCGTAGCACCCCTCGCCAGATGACAATTCCTATTTGAAAGGGCATATTTGGGTTCAACTGGATAACAGGACGCCGCAAACGCGGGTAAACTGCAAAGAATGAGACCATCATTCGCATTGTACCGAGCTCCGCAGGTTGCTTCATTGTTGCATTTCAATGACATGACCATACACCATAGTGGTGGCCCCTCAATGCCGAAGATAGGAAATAGGATTTATTCTTTGAGAAATTCGTTCGGTCATTTTTGAGGCACCCACGACCACATGAAGGGCATGTGATCTCCAGACCAAACATCTTTTTCCAGTCAACAAGTAGTAGTTTCTGACCAGTGATGCTGTGATAATGCGCATTGACACATTCATTCTTGGCTGGTGGCACGGTAATTGTCAAACCTCGAAAGTGAGATTCAATGAGTGCTCCACCCTTTGGCCTGATGATCGAATCGACGACTGCCCCAGCAAATGCAAGCATTGCTAGTGGGGCTTTGTTGTTGGCATGTTCATCGCAGAATTCTTTGTTGTTAAGCTTCTCTACAACCAACTGGCATAAATCCAGAGGCTTGTCGCTGATTGTGGGGGCTTGCATGTCAATATTGGAAGTTTTTTTTTTGGGTCTTCTTTGTTCGACTTCTGGGGTTAAAGAACGCACCACCTCCATTCAAATGTGCTGCGCTAAATCCAGCAGGAGCGGAGAAGTGCCTCCTCAACCTCTTCTCTTCCGTCAATGTTTCCAATGCAGAACCAGTGAAGCCCTTGGTTTGTTTGTTGTTGGCACAAAGAGCGTGGTGTCCTCGGTGGGGCTCTCTTAAGCCGTAAGCCCTGGCTTTACAGATAACACAGTCTCGCAATGAATCAAAAGCGATTTCGCCCGTCAGGGTTAATTGATCTCCCTTCCTTCGTTTGTTGCCGTGATTCTGTTGTTGTAGTGAGTGCGTTCTTTTCTCTTGCGAAACTCTCCTTTGGCTTTGCTGGCCCATGTTATCAACAATTGTTGCTCTTCCATTTTGCTGCTGCTGCGGCTGCTGCTGCTGCGGCTGCTGCCGCTGCCGAGCATAAGGGTTGACTATTGCTCTGCTATTATTGCTCTCCGCCATCTTGCTATTGCTATGACCCAGACCTTCTTAACATCATTGACGACGGAATCCGTCGATCCACCTCCGATGGAATGTAAGCGAAAGATTCGCGCCATTTGGCTTGGCGGGGTGCAATGCTGACATCAGTATTGGAGTCTTATCGTTAAATGAAATGGTGTCTTTTGGAGTACCGTGGTACCCATTAACCAATCATATTACTGCCTACTTTCCGATTTTACCCGGCACCTTTGGGGTGACAAAGATCAAGGGCTTAGGTCCTGCCTTCCACGGTCACCCCCCACGCTCTCATGGCTGCTCGTTGAATTCCCAAAATACTAGAGGTCAGCAAACAACGACGAAGGACTGCAAAATGATGTTTTCCAGTTAGACAAGAAAGCAACTACTCCTAGCCAGAATTGCCGTACGGACGGTACATGGAAGACTTCCTTAAAAGTTGCAGCACCTTTCTTGGTTGCATGTTCTCTTCATTATTTGCATTGTATCTGTTTCAAGCTGCTACGGTAGGATTGACGATCTGCTGGACTCGACGGAGGCCTGAAGTTTTCTTTTTGCATCCCGCAATGCTCTACAGTACGTTTACTAGTCTAGCTAGCTAGTTGTGAACAAACATCGTCTGAAGAAGAGATCTGTCCTTGATTTGGTGGAAAAGTCATTCCTTGAAACCACAACTATGTTATAACTCTGCCGCAGTCGAGCCACACCGTACCGTACTGGTATCGTATCAAGTCATGCATTTGTTAAGAACTACCAGGTACCACTAATCACCAACTACAGCACTTTTTTAGATCCACGGCACAAAGGAAAGAGGGCGCTTTCGTTGGACGAAATGATCCGTGTGTCGACAGCACTGTTTCTTGTGACTCTTTTTCCAATCTTGCAACTGGCATTCATAGGAACAGTATGCCACTTTGAGACAGTTGGAACATTCTTCAAATTCTCCTCTCGTCGATTCCAAGCGATCACATCCATGACATTTTCCTAATTCGACATGATAGGCGGAAGATGGCCGGTTGTGCTGCAAGAGTGCCTGCCAGAGTGTTTCATCGTGTACACTTTGAATATCGAGATTGGTCAATTGTTCGTAGGACGGCCCCACAATGGAGAATAGCACTACAAGCCATTTTTGCTGTTCAAAAGCAAACTGTTGTTCCAATTCATAATGACACGCTTCTCGCAAGGCTTCCAACGCCGTTGTTTGAACTCCTCCTGGCTGGGAGTGAATGTCAATGCGTACATCGTTCACCTTGTACGTCAATGCCTTGCAGCGTTGGATCTGTTTGGTGGGTCGTCGTCGGTGGTTGTTGCTGTATCGTCGCAGTTTGGACGACAGTAATGCGCGTTGTTGGTATACCTTGAGGACCGTGCCATCGAGTAAGTCCAATACTTGCCGGCACGGTTCGTTCTTGCCTTTGATACGTAGAATGTGGGCCAATATACAGAGTATGACGGAGCATTTTTCGGCATAGAGATCGTTCATTTGAAAGAGGACGTGCACGTACACCGACGCATGCCGACGAATGTCTCGAAAGAGGAGAGTGTAGAGTTCCTCGCAATCCATATCTTCGTGACAATGCTTGGTCCTTCGACGAACGTACTCGGTATGGACCTCATTGAAAAGATGAAGGTGTGGAGCCACTAGCAACAAGTCTTCGGTGGCGGACATGATGCACTTGTCAAAAGAAATGAGAAAGGTGGAGAAAGCTAGATAGAAGGGGGTCCATCAACAGTCGGTCTTGCGACGACGGAGGTCGGAGGTTCATTGGCATGGTCCTTCCACTCCTTCGAGCCAGCCGTTCCGTCAGCAAATTCGATGAAATCGATCGATTCGATTCTATTCGAAGCATTCAATTTTCAATTCGATGTCCAGACCTTCGATGCAGATGCTGGATCCATCTGCCTGCATGGCCACACCCGGATCTTTGGAAAGGCAAAGAAGAGAAGCAACCCATCACAAAAGAAACTAGAGAGAGCCATTCATTCTGGTGGCTTGAACGTTGAATGATCTGAGGTCTGAGGCATCAAAGCAACTATTTCTTCCAAGATGACAGGCGAAAGTACTAGTACAAGCAATAGGAAGCCGTTGCTACATGTATTTGTTCTGGCAACATGGTGTTCTTGTTGGGTGGTCGAAGGTTTCCTAGTTCCCGCGAGAACTCTGGCTCCCACAACAACGACGAATCCGTTGGTTATGTCTCAGAAGACTGTTATTACAAGTACATCCAAGCAGCCACTGTTATGGGCCAAACGAAGTGACGATTCAGATGACGACGAAGAGGAGGAGGATGATGAGGACGACATGTTCGATGACAGTGATTGGCGTGATTTCCGGGCCAAATTGGTCATGGGTGAAACCAAAGAAGCTTCTGGTAGTCGTAGTACTCCTCCTCCTCCCAGCGACGCGGAAATCATTGAGGATGCCGATGGCATTGGAGATCTCGATGGAATTGGGAGTATCTTTATGGATTCCAGTAGACTTCCTACGAACGACACAACCTCCAAAGCATTCAGCGATGCTTCTTCCACTGCCTCTGCAGCAGCAGCTGCCAACAAAATGACACCACTGGATCCCAGTCAATGGGCCTACGAATCGGGAAAGGTCATTGAACAAGGAGCTGTCATTCTGGGAGGAGTAGAACAAGCATTTGGATTTGGATTGAGACAACAGTACTTTCATAAGGCAGCCATTCTGGTACTAGATCATGAAGAAAACACTTTCACCAAGGGCATTATTCTAAACAGACCCACTGATTTGACTCTGGAAGATGATATCAATCCAGGAGTTAGATGGAGAGTTTGGTTTGGCGGAGTAAGTGAAGCAACACACACACACACACACATAAAACCAAGCATTCTTATGCTTCCTTTTCTTCTTGCATCTGACATTTTATTTCATTCTTCATTCCTGTTCCATTTTTCACAAATAAATAAAGGATGTCCAAGGATTGAATTCTGCCAAACCAGACATTGTGTGCCTACATTCCCTCAAAAATGAACAAGCTACAAAGGCAAGCATCAAAGTCATGAAAGATATCAAATGGACCACTTTTGAAAATGCCAAACGGTTAGTACAAATTGGTGCCGCACAACCCACCGACTTTTGGGTATTCATGGGATATGCAGGTACGTACAATACAAACAAAGAGAAAGAAAAATGCCACCAGCTACTTTTTTCGCCTCTTTAGAGCACAACCTGTTCAACTACGTGGCAGCTCATATATTATTATAACCATGCTCTGTGGATCTTTGGTCGTCATCAGGATGGGGAGCAGGCCAGCTCATGGGAGAATTGAATCGCAAATCATGGTACATGGTGGCCACCGACTCCCAGACATTACTCAAAGAACTAGCTCGACAATCGGCAGCGTCGGATCCCAGGGAGGCAGGATTGGATACATGGACTCTTCTCATGGATATGATTGGTCGCAGCGGGATTGCCAAGGAATACACCGGGGATTTCGACGACCTCATGCTGAAAGAATGGGCGCTGGGCAATCTGTTGTCGGCCGAAGCGGGGGGAGGTGGCGGGGAGCGAGATTTGTCCGCCGATGCCGCTATCCGAGGTTCTCCGTCGTTTCCCATGGAATCTACTCCCAAACGCGGAGGCAACAACGACCCCTTGTTTGGTAGGTTGATGAATCGCATGACTTCGCGAGGTGGAGGTGACCAAGTCCAAGAAGGCTCCGTGTTACGAGCATCTCCTGCCGATCGATCACCCTTCTTGCTGCAAGGACAAGAATACCACAAATCGGTGGTGCTCGTCCTCAGCGAAGAAAACGGGATTACCGTGGGCGCCATTTTGAACCGACCGGCTTCCAAAGGTTTGGACATTCAAATTCGAGACAAGAGCACGGGAGAGAAAAAGAAAGTTATGGTCCCTCTCCGATTTGGTGGACAATATACAGTCAAGGGTTCTGAAGCCCTCTTATGGCTTCATTCCAGCTCCAAACTCCGCGATGCCGACGTCGGAGCCCCAGTAGGTGGACAAGAAGATGGAATCTGGAAATGCACTGCAGAAGATGTGATCAGTGCTATTGGAAGACACATTGCCAAGCCAGAAGACTTTGTAGTAGTCAGTGGTGTATCCGTATGGGGCACGGTCCCTGGCAAATCTCAAGCAGGAGGAATTCAAGAAGAAGTAGACAAGGGCAAGTTTGAATTGGTTCCCGATTCCAACATCAAGTCTGTGTGGAATGCACTATCGAAGCAAGATGTGTTGACGAGTGAGAACTTGTCGCTCAATCTAGAACTCGCAACGGAGGCGTGGAATGCGGGTGCTGGTAGACGCAATGGCAAGATGAACGGTGCCTTCACGAATGGAAGGTCCAATGGAAAGGAAAACGACAATCTGCCACCCATGAGCGGTCTTGGTGATGGTTTCGACGAGGAAGACGATAGTTTAGTATTCAAGTCTTCCGTGAAGGTGTCAGCATTGAGTGATGATGCGTTGCGCAGTTGGGTGAAAACGTTTTTGTTGGGCTTGCCCTCCATGCAGGGCTAGCTAGTAGATGAACTCGAGACCGTTACGGCACGATGGACTTTTGCCCGACCTGTAGCAATGCACCCTTGAAGTCTGTTTCCAAACAGGCTTTGTACCTAGAGTCTAGAAGAGAGAACCCGGATAAGAACCCACCTTTCTACAATGCATATTACAGATGGCCTTTCTAAGCTCAATCGTAGTAATTTATCCATGATTCACTCAACCATGTGTTTGGTCTCACATACATGGCATATGGTCTAGCTAGATTTGGTACGTGAGTGACTATTTTGTGGTCCCGCGCCATTTAACAGTTTCGTTCACGGTAGACTGAGTGGCTGTCTAGATCTGATTGGTTTTGCAGGCTGAACATGCCTCTAGCTACTAGCTACTCAGTACTATGTAGTAGTAGCTAGAGCCCATCAACTTGTTTTTGTACCGCATTGTTCCTTGCAAGCTTGGCTAGTTTCTCGCGGTAGGGTACTGTAGGGTATTGTACCTCATGGCTGCTCCACCACTTTAGCTGGTGGCAGCTGTCGATGTAATGATACCAGTACAACGTACCGGTACCGGTACCAGGTACCAGGTACCACTGTAAGTCGGCGGAGACGGGTGAGAGTGAGAGGGTCGAGTGACAGTCAAGTGACTGTGAGTCGTGTTGGGGAGACAAGAAGGCGGTGAAAGAAGCAAAAGTGAGGTAAGTCCGGCGTGTTTTGACTCGCCTCGCTGTTGACATTTTCTATTCCGATGGTTTTCCGACGAGCGGAGGAGCGCATTTCTCTCTTCTTTCGCGGCCACATCGTCTCCATTTCATCTCATCGGCTGTCTTGAAAGAGGACACACATTGATGGGTTGGTTCGTAGAGAAGTTGGTGGGGAACAGTTGACATCAGATTGATTCGAGCATAGAATAGAACAACAGTTTCAACAATCCACAGCACCTCCTCATAGATTTCTAGCTGCTATCTGGCTGGATCACTGGCGATCGATAGAGCACTGTGAATGTCATTGTTGTAGTACTCTACTGTACTGTACACCATGGTGATATCGTCGTCTCTTGTCAATGTGTTCTTGTTCAAGCCACCACCATCAAGGCCCTATGACTTTCCTACCATTGAATTGACGACCGCACGAGGCCAGAAGATCGCAGCAACGTATGTTCGAAGACGAGGCGCCAACGTCACTCTTCTCTTCTCTCACGGCAATGCGGAAGACTTGAACAGCAGTTACTGGTACATGGAGCGCATTGCAAAGACGTGTGATGTCAACGTCATGTGCTATGATTATACTGGATACGGGAGTTGCAATGAGAGTAAGTTTCCCGCTTCTCTGCTACGATACCGGTATCAGCATCATACGGTACTGGTCTATTTCCTAGGTTTTTGTGTGTCATTTTCCCCACACTCATCCATCTCTTCCGACGTTGAATACATGAATGACAGGCGATCCAAGTGAAGAGGATTGCTATGCAGACATTGATGCTGCCTATGAGTGGCTACTCAGCGAAAAGAATCTTGTCCCGGAGCAAATTGTGCTCTACGGAAGATCCTTAGGAAGTGGACCTTCCGTTTACTTGGCCAACAGGACATCGAGGCAAGGAAGACCTGTGGCTGGCCTGATTCTACACTCTCCCTTTACTTCAGTCTATCGAGTTGTCTTTGACATGGGATTCACCATGTTGGGAGACAAGTTCTCCAATATTGATCGCATATCAGAGTTGGATTGCAAAGTCTTTATTGTCCACGGACAAGAGGACACAATTGTGCCATGCGAGCACGGACAAGCACTCTTTTCTCTTGTCCCCGACAAAATGAAGGCAGAACCCTTCTTTGTCAAGGGAATGGGGCACAATGGTACGTTTAGTGGAACTGGTGGTGTGCAAAGAACGCTGTGGTCTTGCCTCATCTAACCATGGCATCTTCGACTGTACCCACAATTCTAGGATTTGATTTTCATCTTGAAGTCATGTTGATGAATAGAATCAATGCCTTTCTGGACTACCACATACTTGCACGGAGGCTTTGGATGAAGGGTATGAATACACGCAAAGGTTCCAAGCGAAGACGATCGCTCGGTTGAACAACGTCAGAAAAACAAACAGGCACTGTTGTACCGGTATCGAGGCTATGCTGATTGTGCTCCTTTGTGATGGTTTTATAAAATAAATAGGGAATACCCATTATTCTTCTATCCGAGCCGGTTCTACGAATGGATTACTATAATAGTAGATAGAAGCTCGCCGAGCAAAGCAACCGTATGACTAATAATCTTCGTCGTCATCAAGCTGCACTCCGGAACCCTTTCGTTTCCCAAAGTTGAATTGGGGCGCCTTGAACTTGCGAGTGCTCTGCCCTTTAGGAATTGCCGCCTTTCCAGCGTCAGGTTTACTATTGTTGGTGAGGCCGACGTTGGCTTGCGATTCATCATCGTCCCAAGCTTGCTGATTGGAAAAAAATGTCTGCTCTCCGGCCGCACGCAGCGGCCCTGCTGCGGTCTCAGAGATGGCGCCCAGCGTGTTCTTTGCCTTGTTACCAGCTTGCTGCACCTTCGCCGGCAGTGCATTCAACGAGGGAAGGCCAGGGAGAGGAGGCAGCGCCTCGTTGCCTCCAGCACCCAGCGCAACAGTTGCCAGGTCATCAAGCCTGTTGTCGGCAAGATCATCGTTCTTCGAATTCGAAAAGTGGCCAGCGAGGCCTGTGTTGCCTGCTTTCGCCTTTGGCTTTTTCTCTGCTGCCGCCGTCGCCGCACCGCCTTGAGCATAAGGCTTGCCACCAGCATTGTAATCATCAAAGAGGCCTGGCTTTTGGTTGGCTTTGTTCTTGTCGTTGTTGTCAAACGGGCTATATTTCTTTGCCGTGCCCTTTCGCAAGTTCTCCAATTCTCTCTCCATCATCTTTCGGGTCAGACCCTTCTTCATGTCCGCCATCTCTTGCTTCAACCCGCTGGTGGACAGTATTTTCACGCCTTCCTGTCGCCTCATTTCTTCGGCAAACACTTCTGCGGGGTCAATCTTTGGTTTCTTTCTCTTTGGTTTCTTCCTGGCGCCTGCGTTTGCGCTCTTGGACCTGCTGACGTTGGAGTTCATCGACTTGCGCGATTTGTCCATGTCATCATCATCGTCATCGTCATCATCGTCGCCTTCTTCGTCGTCATCTTCTTCGTCCTCGTCTTTGGCATCACCCAAGAAGAGTGAGCTTTCGCTGGCTCTCTTATTCAAGACTCCCGCGTTGCGAAGCATGGCTTCTTCGTCCTCCTTCTTCTCTTCGCCTTGATCTTCATCGTCGCTTTCTTCGCTCTCATCGTCACTATCACCAAAGACTTCGCGCATGGCGTCGATGAATTCCTTGGAGAACTTGGACCCGCCATTTTTCTTCTTCCTGCCACGTTTTTTCTTTTTGCTGTCCTTTTCGGACTCAAAGAGGATGAGTCTGGGTGTGTCTCGGAGCAGATCAGGGTCCAAGTTTTCGTCTTCCGTCTTGTTCCGCCTCCTTGCCCGTTCTTCGAGCTTGCGTTCAAACTCTGACACCACCTTGGGGTCCACGACAACTTGGTCGTACATATCGTCAAATTTCTCAAGGTCGACTTCCATGTTTGCAGTGGCGTTGCTGGGGGTCTCCGCCATGTGGGAGAGGCTCTGTTGCATGGACGACATCATTTCCAGCATGGCTTCCTCCTCGTCTTCCTTGTCGGTGCCATCTTCATCGTCAGACTCGTTGTCGCTGTCATCTCCGTCATCATCGCCCTCGCTCTCCTCGTCTTCGTCGCTATCTTCACTGTCGCTAATCTCCACCTCCTCGGCCTTTGCCAAAAGGGCTGCAATATCGGTCAGGGACCCTTCCTTGCTGTCATCATCGTTCTCGCCATCTTCGCCTAGCTGGAAGTCGCCAATCTCATTTGTGAATGCATCCAGGCCAATGGTTTGGGGCAGTGCGCTCTTCCAAGGCCTACTCTTGCCATCGTCCTCATTATTTTCCTCCCCGAAGACATTTGTTTTAGGCTCTTCCAGCATTTGCTGGACTTTGGCCTCGTCACTCGATTCAATGGTCCCAATGCTGAGTTCATCACCATGGGTGTTGAACTTTATTTGGTGTTGTCGCTTCTGTTTTCCTTTCTTTTTCTTACTCGATCCCTTTTTCTTCTCGTCGTCTCCGGCTGCATTGGGTGCTGTTGGAGCAACGACTGGCTCTGGGTTTTCGATCCTTGCACCTGAAACGACAATTTTTCCATAGACTTCTCCATTTTGCATGACTGTAAAGGCCTTGGATGTGTCGATTTGATCATCATCATCAAAGTACACTTTAGCCTCCATCAGGCCATTCACTGTTGTTTGAAATGAACCCATGGGCTGGTGTTTGCCATTCTCCTCCCAGTCTAAGATCTTGACCTGGATGGGCTGATCAAGGTCACGCTTGCACAGCATTTCAAGATTCATTTCCAGTGGCTTCCATCTTGGATTCAAGTTGTTTTCAATGTGCTCAGATTGAAAGATTGGCTGCCACATGCTAGGTGGAGGCAGTCCAGTGTACGAAGCAATTTCCACAAATGGGTCGGACATGCCAAAGAAACCTTCAACGTTGGCCAGCTCTGTACCACATAGCGACAGGTGAAGTGCAGCGTCCTCGTGGAAGCCACTGGTATCCTGTGCAGCAGCATCTGCTTCGGATTCAGAATCTGAGACTACACTTGACCCCGATTCATCGTCCGATTTCTTTTTCCTCCTGGAACTTGCATCCGAAAACCTGCTCCCTGAAGAATAGCTCCTCCTGGATGAGCCCCTAGAGCTTCGGCTTCTGCTTCGGCTTCTGCTCCTACTACCATAGGAGCTCCATGACCTGGAACTCTTTGAGCGCCTCGAACTGTAAGAACGTCTCGAGCCACGAGATGAATTGCTGTATCGCCTCCCGCTTGACTCCCTTGGTTTTGCTTCATCCAGCACAATGGGTTTTACTTTCGGGGCATCCGCATGAGCACCCAAAACAACAATCCTTCCCACTTCCTTGTTGCCCTCCATTAACGGGATGCTGTTGGCATCATCAAAGTTGTCCCCGCTGCCAAAGCCTCCAACTTTGGCTTCAATAAGTTTGTTCACAGTAGTCTCGAAGGATCCCATTGGGGCATGCCCAGCTTTCTTGTCATTCTGATCAAGCACAGAAACCAGAATTCGTTTGTCCAAATTACCATCGCAAAGTAGGTCCACGCCCATAGAAGCCGGTTTCCAACTGGGCTCAAGTTCTCCTTCTATTGCTTCAGATGTGTACACCGGTGTCCAGGGCTGCGCTGTGGGGCTGTGAGCCGAAATCGAGAAGTACGGGTTTGGCTTGCCAAACCACCCACGCACATTGGTGAGCTTTAAACCACGAAGAGTAAGATAGAACTTCAAATCAGCCTTAACCTCTTCCTCGGTTTCTGCTTGATTCTGCAAACTTTCCCAGGCGCCCAACTTGAGGCCGCCATCACTTCCATCAGAGCGACGACTCCGGGAACGCGACCTGCTCCGCGACCCGCTCCGCGAACGCCTGCTGTAGTCTGACCTCCTTGAACTATAAGATCTCGACCTGGAGCCTGACCTTGATGAGCGTCGGCTGTACCTTGACGACCGAGACCGAGAAAGGGAGCGGGATCGCCGGCTACCCCGGCTGTCAAATGAGCGGCGGGAGCGACTACTGTACGATCCTCTACTCCGACTGTCAAGCGAACGTGGCCTTGACCTACTGGATCTTGATCTTGATCTGGACCTCGAGCGTGAGCCTCGGCTGTCGAATGAGCGAGAGCCGTAAGACCTTCTGCTCCTGCTGTCATTGGAGCGTGACCGGGAACGGGACCTTGACCTAGATCTTGACCTGGACCTCGAAAGGGAGCGCGAACGGCGGCTGTCGTCAAAGGAACGTGGAGAGCGAGAGCGGCGGCTGTCGTCAAGGGAACGAGGGGAGCGGTTGGACCTTTGGCTCCCAATGGAGCCCCCCTTAGATGGAGATGGAGAACGGGACCTCGACCCGAAAGACCGAGAGTCCCGCGACCCTCGAGAGTCTGGAGACTTCCTTTCTCGGCTATCATGGGACCTGCGAGAACCGGACAAGTTTGAACGTTTGCTGTCGTAGGATCTCTGACTTCCATCGCCCTCCAGTGACTTCTTGGAGCCATTAAAGTCAGAAAGTGTCGAAGCATCAGAAAGAGAAGATCTCCTCTTGGAGGGGCTGTCCCTTGACCGGAAACTGTCACTCCTTCTGGAGTCACTCCTGCGCGAGCCGCTACGCTTGGACAAGTCGTCATCAATTGACCTTGAGCCTCTCGACTTGTCGTCTGAACGCCTAGAGGCACTGTCGTCGAATGATCGCTTTGAGGCGCTGTCATATGAACGTGGCGAGTCCGACCGAGAACCCCTTGACCGGTCATCAAATGAACGCCTTGAATCACTGCCGTATGAACGCTTAGAGCCGGACCCACGGCTACCGTATGAACGCTTAGAGCCGGACCCACGGCTATCGTATGAGCGCTTAGAGCCGGACCCTCGGCTGTCGTTTGAACGCCTTGAACCAGAACCACGGCTGTCGTATGACCGCCTTGAGCCAGAACCACGGCTGTCGTATGAACGCCTTGACCTTTCGTCAGAGAATCGGCTCTGGGAATCTGAGAAACTCCTGCTGCCTTTGGACCGGTAACTGTCCGAGCGCCGCGAATGGCTAGAACGGCTGTTGGAGCGTTCCGAGCGCCGCGAATCTTTCAATGAGTCATTGTCGCCTAGCAGAGAATCGTCCCCATCCAGGGAATGCACCCGGGCGGCACGAACCAAAATCGTTCCAAAGTCCTGGCCAGCTTCAACCACCGTGAACTTGTCACCATCACGTGCAGCATCAAGCAGCGCTTGCACTGTAACAATGACGGACCCCATGGGGTTCTATTTGATGGGCAGACGAGTAGACCAGGTGAGAAAAATCAGGAGCAAGTTCGGGAAACCCTAACCCTGTGGATCAACAACAACAAACACTCACGTGTTCACCAGATTCCTCCCAATCACAGACCCCCAGTTGGATGGGCATGTCGAGGTCACCGCCGCATAACCGTGACACGTTGACGGAAGCTTGTTCCCATTTGGGGTCAAGGGTGTCGTCGAGATGCTCCGAAGTGAACACCGTTTCCCACTCCGATGATCCTTCAACCTTGGTAGCAAACGTGTACATGGGGTCACTGCAGCCAAACCATCCCTCTACATTGGCCAAGGCAACACCCTCGAGCGTTAGAAACAGTGTTGCGCCCTTGTCATCGACAAAAGGCCTTTTCTCTTTTCTGGCAAAGGGTGGTTCGACCTCTTTCGTTGCTTTCGTCGGGCTTTTCGGTTCCTTTTTTGGGCTTCGAACTGGGCTCTTCGGTTCCTTTTTGGGGCTTCGAACGGGGCTCTTCTCTCTAGTCTTTTTCGCTGCTTTTTTTGGTTTCAACATGGCAGCCATTGCTGCCTCGTAACCATTTGGGTCTATCTTGCAATCCACAACTATGATTTTTCCGAACTCCTGCCCATCGTCTGATCGGGTTATCAATGCCTTTGATGTGTCCCATTCTCCATCCTTATTCTTCTCTGCCTTGGAGTACAGCAAGCGATTCACAGAGGTCACAAAGTAACCCATGGGGTTCTGTCACGAAAATAGAGAGAGAAATGACAGGGTTGAGCACCAATGCCAAGCTCCAGCAAAACCAGAAACGGCCAACAAACTCACATGACACTCGTCTTCTTCCCAGTCCATGAAGGAGATTCGTATTGGCTTGTCCAAGTCACACTGGCAAAGGGGTGCCATTGCAAGCATGGCAGGTTCCCACTGAGGATTCAAGTTCTCAGGGACATGCTCAGACTCATAGAATTTGTGCCACTTGGTCGTCCCGTCAATCGAATTGACAGGTATCTCAACTGCAAACATCGGGTCCGATGTTCCAAACCACCCCTCAACATTTGCCATGTCCACGCCCTCCAATGTCAGAACAAGGGCGCTCTTGTCGTCCACCTTCACCTCTGGTGGTGAATCTTGTTTGCCTTTGTCTTTTGACTTTGACCGCTTGCCAGAACTGCCTTTGACGCTTACATCCACAACCACAATCTTGCCAAACTCTTCACCATCATCTGCCTTTGTGATGAAGGCCTTTGACAAGTCCCACTTACCGTCTCGTTTCTCGGATTTGGAACGAAGGAGACGATTTACAGATGTCTCAAAGTGACCCATTGCTGCCAGAGCAAAATAAACAGTAAATTGTGAGGAACAACACAATCAACGGTGCCTCTTCAGTTGTACCGTGGACTTCTTTACTTACGGTTCTGCAGGATATATAGATAACGAGGGAGGGTTCTCGTGCGGTTAGATATGTATGCTTGAGCGTGGATAAGGCAGTACAAACAAGAAAAACTCACGTGTACACCTGACTCTTCCCAGTCGTATAGGCAGAAACGAATTGGTTTGTCGAGGTCAAGCTGGCAGAGGAGATTGACACTAATATCTGCAGGGTCCCATCGTGGATTTAAGCTGTCTTCAATATACTCGGAGCGATGAACCATCTGCCATATGACGTTACCATCAGGCCCTTTCATTGGGGTCTCAATTTGGTACATTGGGTCGCTCATTCCAAACCAGCCTTCCACATTGGCCATGTCAACACCTTCGAGCGTTAAAGACAGGACAGAGCTCTCATCCACCGAGACGGATTGTTGTTGGCTCTTCTTTCCTCTGGAGGACTTCACCTCAGGAGTCTCAATGTAGGCATCTGCCACCACAATATTGCCATATTCTTCTCCTTCCTCGTCCTTGGGTATGAATGCCTTGGAAAGGTCCCAAGAACTACCCTTTTCGTCGGCTATTGCGCCTAACAATTTATTCACGGTCGTTTCAAAGTGCCCCATGGGGTTGTGACGACCTAAAGATCATAGAAAACAGATTCGTGTCAGACCGAGCAAAGTTGGAACTGAAGACACGTAAAGTAAATAGGAATAGGACAAAAACCAACCTGATTCTTCCCAGTCAAAGAATTTGATTCGAATAGGCTTGTCCAAGTCGAGCTGACAGAGTAGGTCAATGTTGACGGCCACTGGTTCCCATTTGGGGTTTAGATTTTCTTCAATGTGTTCAGATCGAGCAATGTTTTGCCACAGCGTAGTCCCATCAAAACCCTTCATCAAGGCTTCAATCTGGAAGAAGGGATCCGAGGTCCCAAACCAACCCTCCACATTGGCCAGGTCCACTCCTTCCAGAGATAGGTGGAGCAGCGAGTTTTCGTTCAGTGATTTGGAAGACGAGTTTTTGCCAGACTTGCCTCTCCTGTCGTCTTTGGGCGGTGATTCGTCCTTGCTGCTGCTTTTCCTATCTCTTGGCGGTGATTCGTCCTTGCGGCTGCTTTTCTTGTCATCTTTCGGAGGTGATTCGTCTTTGCGGCTACTACTTTTCCTGTCATCTTTGGGAGGTGATTTGTCCCTGCTTTTCCCATCGTCTTTTGGTGGTGCTTCGACTTTCTTGGCACCGCTTCGAGGAGGCACCGGAGAGAGAGCCGGGTTTCCACCTGCGTCTAAGACTTGTGCTTCGACTACCACGAGCATTCCCTTGTCTTGTCCACCATCTTTGAGTTTGAATATCATGGAAGCATCGACACTGTCGGTCTCACCCACTTTTTTGCGGACTAAATCGGAGACCGTGGTCTCACAAGTTCCAATAAGAGTTTCTTTGGTTGGTTCCTTGTCGTATACAGAAACCATGATTGGTAAGTCCTTATTTCCACCACAGAGCTCTTCCATACTGACTGATGATTGCAACCACTTGGGATTAAGGTCGTTGTCAATTGTTTCCGACTCGAATACCACCTCAAAGGGATCTGCACTCCCCATTTTGAATGCCAGCAATTTGTACATTGGATTGGCACCACTCCCCCGCAACATCCCCTTTGAGATTGGCTCTATATTGATGCCTCTCAGTTTGAACTCTAGCCGAGGGCCCTTGTCTAGTTCTTTGTCGTCATCGGGAGGAGTGGGCGGCAATTCTGTCAGATTCTTAAACTTTGTCATCATCTTGATGCTGGCTACACCACGCTTCAACGTTTCTTTGGGTGGTTCCTCAATCTTGGCATCCATGACGACGACCTTTCCCACAGCCCCTTTCCCCGGTTCCTCCAACGTGAATAGTTTGGAGACATCCACATTGTTGAGGTCATCGACTTTCTTCCTCAGAAGCGCACTGACAGAAGTTTCAAATGCCCCCATGGAGCCAATATCATTTCCTTTGGAATCCTGATCAAAGACAACAATTTGGATGGGTCGGTCCGTGTCGCCGCCACAGAGTTCCTCGCAGCCCACCGTAATGGCAGGCCATTCTGGATCGAGGTTTTGATCGATGCGCTCGGAAGTCTCCACTGCTGCCCAGAGCTCCGACGCTCCAATGGCCATGGCACTGATTTTAAATGCAGGGCTGGAGGTTCCAAACCACCCTTTGTTGACGTTGGTCAGGCCCACACCCCGAAGGGTCAAATGCAATTTGGCGGACTCATGAACTCGCGGCATCCTCAGAGACTGATTTCACCTGAGGAACGTCACAGTTCCTCGGCTGTGCAACAGGAAAGATTTTCTTTATTTTCGCCGCTGTTTAGCGTTTGTGGCGACGGCGCTCAAGCTCCAGGAGCGATGGCAACGGGCCTCGATTGAAGCTTTGTTCTTTCCCAGGCACGACTGGTAGCAAAAGGAAAAGAGAGGATTGGCATCTGCAACTTCAGCACCTCGCGAAGCGCCGAATTAACAAATCATCCAACCAAAAACAAGATGGTACACCAGTCGTGCTGCTGGCTACCAATACGTCTTTGTAGATTGTTTGGGTAACAGCCAAGCCCACGACAATCCTTGCGCTGTGAAGAAGGCAAGAAAGATGAGGGCTGAAGCCAGAGCCGGGGGATGGCTGCAATAATAATGCGAGTGTCGTGTTTATGCGGGACTTGGAAATTTTCATCGAATAATTCGAAAAGTGACGGCCAAATCGACCTCTTTGTCACACAAGGCCACCATGGTATTTTGAAATACATCGTACCAGGTCTGGTACCGGTAGCTACGTACGTGTACCCAGCTCTGGAGCATTGCATTTGTATTGGATTCTTGCCAGTGAATGAAAGTCAAAAGTCAGTTGCGGGCCGAGCAGAGAGGGGAATAGGAGACACACTTGGGGGGAGGCTTGGATCAGGTGGTACAATCTCGTGACTGGTCTCCAGGCATGATGCACGGAGGCTTTGAAGTGTCTCAACAAACTGTTCCCCCTTATTTACAAGGGCGATAGAATGCTGAATCTTCATATTATTGAACATCCTTTGGGAGTACAGTACCGGTATGCCTATGAACATTGAGCTTTGTTGGCACTGTTGTTAGCATTGAGTGTCCAGAGTTGCTGGGATCTTTTAAACAACCCTGGTACCGTACCGAACGTACCTTTCCACGCCACTCGCATTGCCTCAGCAGCCTACTGGCTTTCCCCCCGAGATACCAAAACTGCATTGACGCATTGTCCGGACCAATGAACTCCGAACAGGTCGATCATAGTCACCTCGAACCGCATTGCAATCTCCCCAAGAGAAGAAGTCGCTTGTGGACTGAAGATAGGACAATGGTGGACCAAACAACAACAACTAGCACTGCCACTGCTCGAACTACATCTCCTCCCACAGCTGCCAAAGCTGTCGTGTTGTATGGCTACGCGACAAGCCCGTTTGTGAACAAGGTGGCCCATTTTCTGCAGTACAAAAAGATTTCCTTTCAGCATGTTGCCGTTAATCCAATCTTTCCCTTTCTACAGCTCCACCGTTTCCCAGGCCAGCGAAAAGTGCCCGTCTTGACGATCGATGATGACTGGAAAGCCGACTCAACTAGTATTGGTATTTGGTTGGACGAACAATTTCCTGCCCATCCAAAGTTGCTGGGCGACACTCCCCAAGAAACGCAAGCAATTCTGGCGTTGGATGAATGGGTGACTAATGAATTGATCGCAGAACTCTTTCGAACCGTGGTGGACTGGAATGGACGTCCATGGGAAGCCATTGAAAAAGGATGGAGACTTGCATCTATACTACAGGATTTCACACCCATTCCATTCTTCATTCGGTGGTTTTGGCCCATTATCTTGCGGTTTGTACCATTTATTCGTCGGTTTGCTTATCCTACTACACCTTTGTTGTTGACATTAGTACCATCAGTGTTGGACACAAACGAGTCACTTGAGGACATGAGGGCACGACAACGTCAAGAGTTTGTGCATCATTTGGGGGGAGGACCGTACTTGGGAGGACGCAAGACAGTCTCCTTGGCGGATCTGTCCGCCTTTTCGGTTCTGACCACTTTTCGATTTTGGGGCCTGCACTTTGGTCCAGCGCCATTCTTGCAACACAAAGATACTGTAGCATGGCTCCATCGAGTTCAGGCCCAACTACCCAATAATCCAACTGTGATGCCCGATCGATTCATGGAATGGTCGTTACCTTGCGTGTCAAAGCTAACTCAAGACGCGGGAGATTCTAGCTAGAGACCTTCAGGCTGTCTCTCGGTGCCATAATCCGCTATTTTGGCAGTTCAGAGTAATACCGTAGACTTCGAAAGTCTGACAGATCCAAATTCTATTAGACCAGGAGATGTGTGTCCACAGTCCCTTGCAAAACCGACGCGTTTTCAGTTGACTCTTTCGATGAAGATCGTATCATTGGTTTGTCAATGTTGTTTTTTTGAGTCAACTGCTTCAATCTTTTTGACTGCAAAGGACCAGTGTTTGAAAGAGTGTCCCTGCCTTGCCCAACTCATCTCCAGCCCTGGAAAGAATATTTCCTGCTGCACTCTCGCCCTTGTTGGAATCTTCTGCCAACAACAAGTCCCCATAGTCTCTGAAAGAATCGCAGCATTTTTGAAACGCTTCGTGCACAGCTTCTTGTGATGCCTGAACGGCAGCTGGTGAATCCTCTTTCTGTAGACAAGATGCCAAATCCAACACAGCCTCACAAGCCATGTCCATTTCCTCGCCAATGCCAATCGGATCCAGAGTACAAGCTGCGGCGGCCAGATCTGCGGAACACACTTGGAGTGCCTCCACAAGTGTCACAATGCTACTATCAAAATCGTGTATTGTTTCCGATTCTTCTTCTGGTGGTGCCAAACTCTTTCCGGCCTGGATCAATTCCATTCCACAGCCACCAAACACTGCCGGTGATTCCCCCGTCAATCCTTCCTTGGAGGAGAACCAGTTGGGAAGTTTGGAAGCCATGTCCGACGTAAGCTCGCCGGAAAGAATGAGATGCTCACTGATGGGTGCCAGTTGATCGGAATACTTGTTCGAGACGGAAAATGCCAGCGCCAAGGATTTCAACAAGAGATTGAGGAACAACACAACGACCTGGAGTTGTCCAAGTAATAAGGAGTTAGAGTAGTATCGCGATGTTATCCTCATGATACTCCTGATTGTTTACTGGTACCGTATTCTCTTGTACTGGTAGCATGGATAGAAAGGCTCCAAACACTCAATTCATTCTAGCTAGCTGTCTCTTCACAACAGGAAAGGACAAGATCGAGCCAAGTTCCGTTGTAGCAGTCTTGTTGCCTCATTCATCATGACTGAAAGTACGGTATCTTTGACTCGACTCGACTTGGCTGGCCTTGACTCGACTCGACTCGACTCACTCAAACGATTGTACGCTTCTCTTTTTTGCATGCCGCCGACGACGACAGTCGACAGTCGACGGTCGACGGTCGACGGTCGACACCATGCGTGGGTATCATCGGTGCTGCAACGGGGAAACCATCTTTCAAGAGGGAAAAGAGTGATCTGAGACCCGAGAGACAGGACCGTAGCAAGCAGTAGCGAGCTATTAGCAGGCAAGACATCTATCTACTGATACCGTACCCGAGGCAATACAGTAAACCGACCACTTGTTTATGCCTTGTTCCTTTCTTTGGCGAAACCTTGGAATTGTCTTTGCTTCCATCAACACTTCTATTACGAGAACAACGGTCCATTCCCTCACCATGGCACAGCATCAACCAAAGCAAAGAAGAGGAAAGCCTGTTGGCTGTGACACATTTGTGGCATTTCCACCGGCAACTCCTGAAGGCATCATCGTATTTGGAAAGAACAGCGATCGACCGTCAGGAGAAGGGCAATCGATTCGTCGATATGAAAGCAAGACATACCAAGATGACACTAGTAGTCAGTGCCAATGCACGTATATATCCATCCCGCAAGTTGCCAAGACACATGCGGTACTGCTGTCTCAAATTGACTGGATGGTAAGTGAAATCCAATGGAAAATAATAATATCTGGGCTTGCTTCATTTATTTATTTCCAAGCGCTAATAACCAACTCTTCCCTTTTTGCTGTTCGTCCGTTCATTGTTAGTGGGGCGCCGAAATGGGTGCCAACGAACATGGCGTTGTCATTGGAAACGAAGCTGTCTGGACCCAAGATCTCGCCAGTGGACAACCCGAGCATTTGCTAGGAATGGATCTCGTTCGGTTGGGCCTAGAACGAGGTAGTAGCGCCAAAGAGGCCATGCAAGTCATTACTACGTTACTAGAAACACATGGGCAAGGAGGAGCCTGTGCCGAGGATGATCCGAGTTTCACCTACCACAACTCCTACTTGATTGTGGATCCCACCGAAGCGTGGGTATTGGAGACGTCGGGAAAACATTGGGTGGCAGAAAAGGTCACTACGGGAGTTCGGAATATTTCCAACTGCTTGAGTATTCGCTCCAAATTTGACTTGACTTCCAAGGGTATTGAAGACTACGCCCGCCAAAAAGGATACTGGAAGGAAACCGGTTCATTTGATTTTACACAGGCTTTTTGCGCTGGAAGCGTCCAAGAAGAAACCTCGGATCCAAGATTTTGTGGTGGCAAGAGGTTATTGGAACGGCATGCTGGAAAGGGCACTATGAACAAGAACGCCATGATTGCAATTCTGAGAGACCACCCCAGTGGCGTCTGCATGCACGGTGGTGGTTTTGAAACAACGTCGTCCTGGGTCTCTGAAATAAACATGGGAAAGGATGGTGGTGTGGACGGAGTGGCGGCCAGACATTGGGTAACAGGAAAGCCCCATCCGTGCAAGAGTGACTTTTTCGAGGAATGCGTGGTACCTCCAAATAATCCATAGTATCGAGGATATGATATGTCGAAAGACGACGCTGTCCCTTTCAAGTACGCATCGTATGGAACGATCCATAATAGAATGAATCGAATCGAATCGAATCGAATCGAATCGAATCGAATCGAATCGAATCGAATCGGAAAGGGCTATATGCGCTTCGTTCGCATCGAGGATCTTTGAACAAATCAACGTTCTCGGGAAAACCTGGAATCTTGGCGGGGTACAGGTGTAGATGTACAGTACGGAACGAAAATTTCATCGGTGAATGCTCACGTGCGTGGCCACAAGATACTCTCGTCTCGCACACTTCGAATCGATTGCTGGACAGCCTATCACACGCCACCTCGAGATCTAAATTGTGTTGGTTTGTTGATACCAAATACAAGGACTGTGGTGAGTGAATCTTTCATCTACCATAGCATCACCTACTTTGGGGGCATCCCAACACAACGTCCGTTGGTTCCAGGGTACTTACCGATAGCAGTTTCGTTGCCGAGCAGTGCCTACAGTACGCTACGCCCTGGGGTAGCAACAATGATGGAAGATTTGATATTCTATTTCGTCGATTCCCCTGCTCCCAGGTGCCAGGAGAGGCATGAATGTAAGAAATTCTTTGAAGACGCGTCCAAAGCATTGACCCAGCATGCAGAGATTACAGTCGACCAAGCTCGTGAGGACCTGACGGTTCTTGCCCAGCGAATCGTAGGTCTAAAAGATCGCTGCTACCGCATTGAGTGGTATGCCAAGTTTGGCTGTGCCATTTTGTTCAATCGAGTCGATGTGTCGACCTTAGTGATTAATGTCATTGGGTTGGATGGTTGGACGAACAAGGTTCATGCTTGGATGGACGGAAGACAAGTTACAGCAGTCCCGGACGTGGCCAATCCTTCCATCAAACCACTGGGTGAGATTTCTCCGGACAGAGTGGAGGAACTGTTCGAGACATTCGCAGAAGTTATGACACAAAGAGCCAAAGAGAACAAAAAACTTCACCACACCTCGGACTTCCTCTGGGCGAGATTTGTCGAGTCCCTTGCGAAGATGAAGTTGGTTCCTGACCGTTACGAACATGCCGAGGAAATGGACTTGCAAGGAGGAAGCTCAGATCTGGGCCGTCATACAGGGTGTCTTGAGCGGAACATTTCGTTCCCTTTGGTTGCATCAGTGTATTGCGCCCTGTTGGAGTCTGATGGTGATAAGAAGCATCGTGCTTTCCACAAGATGCTTTGTGTGTACTATTTGGAAAACCTAAGGTAGGTTGGTGGGTTATCGATCACTACGAGCTGTTTCACCTGTGCCCATCTTAAAAAGTCCTCATCGAACTGTACAGAATCGTTTGCTCCAAGATCACCGACTTTGATAGACGAAAGATCGACCGAGGAGTTGTCATCATTCGGGAAATCAAAAAGGTTCTTGCGTCTCTTGATGACAAACCATTTTGTGAGCATGTTGTGGAGCAAACGGAGCTATATTTTCAAAGGCTGTCGACTTTGCGACCGGAGAGGGATTCTTCAGTTTGTGATCTCCCTCGAATCTTTGAAATCCCAAATGACTGCGGAGCATTGGATCCCTCGTTGTTCCCCGAAGTGTCTGCAAGAAATACAGAAACTGGAGACCACGCATCCCGTATGGCAGCCGCACGGAATGTCGCTAAGCGGAACCTTGGGTTCTCGAACTTGCTTGCGTATGATCCCCAAGAAAATGCGAAAGCACAGGATGTGTGGGTAGCGCTTGGTCGGATCCAAAAATGTTTCTGGAACTGGGCTGGAATTCTCGTCACTGTCGACGTCGATACAAAAGCGATCGTTAGGCTCCTAATGGATCTCCAGCAACAGCATGAGCATGCAACGGCTTCTGTACTTGAGATATGCAAGTCTTGTGGTGCGCATATCTTGTCCGTTGAGCTGAAGAGCTGTCGAATGCTAGTTACGTCGATCGCGTATTGCTGGGCTCATCGGCTCGCGGTTGAGAGATTCCCGCTGTTCAAAAGCTGCAAGCCAGTTCTCGACCCGAAGGATCTGGCTCGTTTAGTTTTGCCAGATTATGAAGCAGATCAAGCTATGCAACACGTACGTCGCTTCCTTCTGCAGAATGGTGAGGGCAGGGTGAAATCACCTTTTCGGAATGCAACGCACACACTAGATCTTGCGCTGGAAGTCGGACGCGTGTCAGACTACTTGAAACGGAGACAGAAAGAGGAACAAGCCAAAGCCTCGGAAAGAATCGACGACCGGTACAGTCGGATCCAGGCGACGCAACGAAAACTCGAGACTCTAGATAATGGTAAGTGACAACTTGTGTGATGCTACACTGCCGTTGCTTGTCGCTACACTCAAACGCTTTGATGTGTTATCATAAAGAGCTTCGTGTTGCCAAGTCTCGTTACGACGATGCTCATCGTAGGGAGCAAGAGTCGAGGCGTCGTGACTACCAGTATCATCATGGGACAAAGGTGTTTAATGCTGCATACTACGAACGTGAACATGCTCGAGTCAATGCTTGGAACCAAGTACTTGAGTTGGAAAGACAAATCAAGAACGAAGAGTGGATCCCTGAGGACACGTTTTTGCCTTTACCGAGAACCGAGAGTTTGGCACTGACAGACTTGTTCTTCCTGTTCATGCCGAAGGAATTCATGTTTGTATTTTCACTCGCTCATGCTGTGGAATCAGAACTGTGGAAGAGAGTGCCGGCAGCGCCGAAACCAAGTCATGACTTGTTGGTTTGGTTCAAACGCTACAGTAGTGGAGCAAGTGGGCTCGTGGACCTCAAGATAATAACACTGGGCACCCACGAAGAGTGTGTCCAGTCTCCACCTGTAAAGAACATTCGTGGATATGGAAGGGAAACAGGTGTCTTCTTTCCAGACTCCTATGATATTGCTCAGTTCTGGGTCGGAAGCGATCCATTTTCATCCAGGCGTGAGGAGGGTGAATCAGAGCACCTCTTCACTTCGGGCCCAACAGATCTTTCTGATCAACACTTGAAGCGATACATGGTTGTGCTTGAGGAAGACCGGAGGTCACGCGGGAACCTAGGAATCGCGAACAAGAGCGAAGCGCCAGACTGGTTGTCGCCCGAGTTTTGGTTGATGTTCACAAGTCTGAGGGCATTCCCACGTAGTCAGTTCCGACAGCTCCTCAGGTCCCTTATTGACAACCTGTTACCGTTTGGCCATCCATGTGTTCATGTCTTGGTCAAGCAGGCGCTCTATCAAGTTGGAGACAAGTGGAAACGAGATCTTGAAAGTGATATGCATGTTCTTGAAAGATTTGCAGAGCAGCTCAATGACAAGGCGGATCAATTCCAAGCACCTCCAAATGATGTTGGCGAGCTGTTATTGTTCGGGACAATTGCCTCCTTTTTAGGTGGGTACGACGGTCGGCACTGTCTTGAAACCTCAAGAAAGTACACCAAAGTGGCTCGTGGGTTGGCTAAAATGGTGGAGGGCGAAATCCAAGAGGACGGCACCGGCAATCCAGATCTCTACGCAAAGCAGGCGAGGCTCTATGCTTGTGCGTTGCTTTCTGGTTCGACTATGGACACCGAGCCTCAGTCTCTCATTGATCTGCTTGAACTAAATGTTATTTTCAACTACAAGAAACAATTCTGTGAGGACCGCCTCGAGTGCGGACTGAAAAGTGCCGTGCAACGCCGAATGGGTGAGAGAATTGCTGCAATTGCAGCGACTGGTGAACTTAATCCAGAGATTCTGACCGGTTGTCTTCGGTTGATTGGTATAAACGCTCCTGATTTGACATGGACGAAGGTCTCCTACGCTGAAGCAACAGACACGGCGTGTTTTGAGGCAGAAGCCGATCATCTTTACTCGATCAACCTTCTCAACGGCACTGTGCTGGTCAATGGCGTTCCTCCCCGATTCCTGCCGCTGTCAATAATGGAACACGAACTCTACGTGAGAACATTTCAAGAACGAACGTTTGAGTGTATTGACGACGAAAGTGGCGACGGTTGCTTCAAGACAACTGGTGCTGCCGGTGATGCTTTTTGTTACAGCTTCAAACTGAGGAAAGGTTCATTGGAGATCACCGAAACCCGTGCCAGTACTGATGGAGAGGACTCGGAAAGGGATATGCTCCAGTTGCTCCCGCGTAAGGTCATGGAGAAGTTGCCAACCCTTCTCGTGGAGCCATTCAGCCATTGGTATTCTCCCTTTCACGATGCCATCTTCTTTCGAGGTGTTCGTTACGAGGACCGAGAGATATCCTATGTCATGACCAGAGATGCCCTCCACAGAATTCCTCCCAGCAAAGTAAGTGGATCACCGGAAGCTGCGATGGCGCTCCTGGAGCACTGTCATAGATTGGTTTTCTCGCCACTCCCTACCTTGCGAATTCTGTCCCGGATCGAGAAATGCGATCATATCCTTGCTTGGGTGGATACCAATGCTTCAGAAGTCACGTACTCGCTGCCGCGCCTCGGCTTAAAGTTCGTTCAACGATCCGAAGTTGTCTTTTCGACAAACTATGAAGGGTACTCCCTGAAAGAGGGTCAGGTTCTCAACGATACTTTGCTTGGAGTGACTTCTTACCTTGTACTGGTTGACAAACTCGATAAAGAAAAAGTGCTGGTTCCGTTTGGCACGGTCACCGAGGGTGGAGATGTGAGTATTCCAGAGGCATGGCACGTCAAGTCTGGCTGCCATACTTTCGACATCCATGGGCGCTTGGGCCATTTGCAAGCATGTTCTATTCTTGCAAGGCTTCAACTTGCTTGCATGTATGCGGCCTCTTCGTACCTCTGCGTCGAAGCTGGCCCCATGAGAACAGGAATGGACATGGCAGTTGAGCTTGTACGTTACTGCTGGACTGATGAAGTGCTCACTGAAGCTGTGCAGAAAAAATTGGAGGAAGTTTGCAGTTGGAGCAACCTCTGTTGCACACTGCAGCTCATGTGTCATTGGGTGTGGAAATCCTCGCGTCGTCTCAGCTTCTTAAATGTGGGTTCTCGAATTCAGTCTGAACCCGAGGAGCTGGCTTTAGTGTTGGATCCTCTTGCGGCGAGAGAGTACACTCAAGACGATTCATTTGCACCAAAGCTCTTGCCCGAAGAAGAACTCTACCTTCTTGGGACTTGCCGAGAGAGAATCAAGCTGAGGTGTCAAGAGCCCAAGCAAGACGATCGGTTCGATGAGCACGGGAGTACACGTACCAGTGCTTTCGTCAAAAGGGTGGAAGCTGTTCTCGAGGGAAAATGTACTCTAACAAGACCTTCGGGCAACTCAGAACGACCATTTCCGCTTGACTTGCCAAGAGAGGAAAAGGACGGTTTGGAAGGTCGCCTTGATCGCGAAAGTTGGAAGGCGTTTTGTTCCCTGGAAGATTCCCAAGGCTTAGTTGGTTCAGAGACTGTACAAGTCTGCGAAAAGTTGCTGATGGAGACCAAGCACAAAAGGGAAGGCACAGAACAGGAAATTCTTGAAACCATGAATCGACATGATTCTTGCCTCGATCGAATGGCCATAATGTCCGGTGCAATCCGCCGTGCTTGTCGTCGTGACCTACTGTCTCTTGCCCTTGACTCATCTGCTCTTCAGTCCATCAATCCATCGGTTTCAGAGGAAAATACAAAGAGCTTGCGCGTTCGAATTCATGATTGGATGCTGCTTTGTGTGCTAGAGGACAAGCTGCGAAGAGTGCAGCAAGTGGCCACTTGCAACCCTAACGAGGTTCTGGAGGAAGCCAGATGCAAACGAAACTGGGACTCGAGGCAACACATCGAGTGGCTTGTTTTTGAGGTGGAACAGGAATTACAGATTAGGCCATTTCAGTATTCGATTGTCAAGCAGCTTTTGGAAAACAATCACACCATGATTCAGCTCAATATGGGCCAGGGAAAAACCAGCGTCCTCGTCCCGATGCTCCTTCTTGAACTTGTCAATACATCCCAAGATGTGATTCGAGTGAATATGCTTTCTTCTATCATTCATGTCGCCAAAGAAAAGTACAAGGCAATGCTGCAATCATCGGTGCAATATTTGAAGATTAGGACACTCCCCTTTACACGGAGCGCCCCCCTTGACAAACACCATCAAGAAATTATTTCGCAAGAATTGACTCGGTGCGGCAAGGAGAAGTGCTGCGTGCTTGTCACACCTCAAGATCGCAACTCCCTCTTGATGAAGCAATTCGACGAAGATGGCATGCACGTTCACGGCTTGAAAAGCAACCGCTTTGTGGATATTATTGACGAGAGCGATGTAATTTTGCATCATTCTTTCCAGCAGACGTATGCCGTTGGTTGTCAAGTGAATCTCCCTGATGGCGCCTCAAGGTGGAATGTGATTGAAGCCCTGCTCCTAATCCTTTCGGAGAGCCCTTGTCCTGAAATCAAAGATGCAAGGGAAGATCGTTCGGCAGTGCACAAGGCAGTGTCGGAAGTTGGCACGTTTCCCAAATTGCGGCTCTTACCAGGCTTTGACTGTCACATGGAGGACGTCAGAAAGGCACTGTGTCGCGAGCTCATCTCGAACCCCCCTTACGAACTTCAATGGATGGCACAATTGAGCAGTGAGAAGGTTGATCTTCTTGTTGCCATCATGTCTGACCGCGAGATGAATGCCTGGAACATAATCGAGTCAGATGAGTTGTTCCTCGACAACCGAGGTCACATCCTTGCTGCTAGAGGGTGCATTGCCGGTGGATTGCTGTTTCATTGCTTGAAGGCGCGGCATCGGGTGAAGTATGGAGTTGATCAATGTAGGCGGAAGATGGCCGTGCCCTTTATTGCAAGTGATACGCCCTCAGCCAGATCAGAGTTCAGCCAACCTGACGTCGCCATCATATATACGTATCTGTCCTACTATCATGATGGATTGTCAATAAATCAACTGAAGGAGGCCTTGGTTCAGTTGCAAGCGCTGGGACCTATGGTTCAAGCAAAACGATTTTCTTCTTGGATTGATGTTGTTCGGAGGAGCATTGCTGTTTCTGATGCTCATGTAGAGAAGGTGAAAAAATTTGATAGCATTGAGAAAGTAGACCCTGGCAACAGGTTTCAGCTGGAATTGATGCATCCCTATTTGTTTCGCTCCATGAAGGTTATCTCTTTTTGGCTTGACACTGTTGTATTTCCCAGGGAAACGAAAGTCTTTCCCCAGAGTCGATTTTCGTCTGCTTGGAACCTCGTCGACGAAGGGAGTCAGATGGGCTTTTCTGGAACTGACGACAACCAGTACTTGCTGCCTTTCTTTGTGGAGCAGGCTGTGCAGGAAGAGCCAGAGCTGCTGGCTACCAATGGCTTGATGATTGACCGCATCTTGACGTGCACAAATGGCGTGGAACTCCTTCCCCAAGATGAGAACGGTAGGCTTTGGCAGGCAATCTTGCAGAAGTGCTTGGAAGTCGAAGCTCGTGCTTTGATAGATGTCAGTGGGCTCATGGCTGGCATTGAAAACAGAGCCGTTGCAGAAGCTCTCGCAGAGCTGCTCGAAGAACAGTCTGAATTCCGTGGTGTGCTGTACTACGATGTTCCTTCGCGTGCGTGGAATGTGGTGGAATTCGACAGCACAACGCGTAATATTATGCCTCTTCAAGTCTCCAGCCTTTGCGAGGCGGAGTGTTTTGCATACTTTGACCAGAGCAGATGCCGAGGGGCCGACTTGAAGCTTCGATCTGATGCTCGTGCCGTGGTCACCCTGGAGCCGAACCTTACAAAAGCCCGCTTCTTGCAGGGGTGTGCGAGGATGCGCAAGTTGCGTCCTGGAGAGCAATCGTTGATCCTTGTGGGCACAGAGGAGACCCTGAATGTGTCCGCGACCGTGAAAGGTATCCTGGAGCTGACTATCCGAAATACTGTCAAGGAAAACAAAAAGGGAATTCTTGAGTTGTATGAACGAGGAATGAAATACAAGAAGTTCCCTGATGCGATGGATGTGGATGTGGCGCTCGAGGTTCTGTATGGAGGGCCGATGAAGAGTTATTCCTCCATGTCGGATTTCTTGGACGCCACAGTGGAATGCGAAACGGATAAGTTTGTGAGCGAATTGGTAGATTTTTGTAAGTCGAATGGAGAAGGACTCATTGTCCAAGGATCCCAGCTCACCGACGAGTGCGAGAGAGAGTTGGAGGATGAAAAAGGAAAAGAAAAAGAAGAGGAAGTGGAACTTCCCAGCGTTGAACCTTACGAAGAACGAGACTGGAGATTCGACAAAGCATTTTCGTCGGGCATCCTAGGCCCCGGAGTGTTCAAAATCTCTAGCGCTGTTTCCGTTCCTGGTGTTCTGTGGAGCGGCGAAGTGTTGTGCACAGAGAACTGGAAGAACACAATCAAAACCGCTGGACAAGGCAGTGATTTCTATCTCCGTCCGGTGAATTCATTTCTATCCCTTCCGACTGGTAAAATCGTTTTGATCTCTGACTACGAAGCCGAGCGCTTGCTCCCGTACTGGTACAAGGCCAAGAACTCTTCACGGATCCGGCTGCAGCATCTTGCCTTATTTTCTGCAGGTATTTGGCTGGGCGGAGACCAAGTCGAATTGCCAGCATCTGTACGCACTTCTGTCAAGTTCTTCCGTGGCTATGTGTCATTCGAGGAGGACGAGAAACGTGCCTTGGAAAGCCTGTTTGTCAGGAGAAACCCTCGGGAATCCATCCAGAAATTGTTGGAGCTGAGGTACAGAGAGCAGTTCATGGATCGAAGCGACTTGGACACGTTTGTTCGCCGTCGTGGCGGCTGACTGAGCTTCTAATGACTAGTAACTATCTAGGCGTTTGAGCTTCTACTAAATATATCATACCGTAGCTGTTGCCCTAGTCAAAGCCTCACTTATGTCTTCGTGGAACAGATCCCTCAAAGGCAAGCCCTTTGGCCGAGATGTTGTGGTCCTCGATTACATGTATTGTTGCCAATCCGAAGGGCAGTTTTTTAGAAAAGACTTTGGAAGACAAAACTATCGGTGTGAATACATCCTCACCGGCTTATTGAAACGCCGCAGTAGTTTACGGGACCAAACTGCTTTGGAGACACTGCGAAAGGCTGCGTCCATTCCATTCCTCTCATCTCAAGTGCCCATTTGAATCAATCAGCGAGGCGTTGAACGACTAGAAAGGTCCTTGTGCATCAGTTGACTTGTCTGGGAGACGACCCAAGCCAAGCCAAGGCAAACCAAGGCAAACCCAGCTATCGGTACCAGCTATTGTATCGAGAGTGCTACGTTTGGGGTTGGTTGCTCGTCATGGATTGAAGAGCGGAGTAAGAGATACACTGTAAATCAACAGCCACGTTAGAAAGAGCACAACAATTTACTACCACTAATCATCATGGACACTGGGGAAACGATCGATTCTCTTCGGGTCCATGTCCGTCGTGGACTGGACCGTTTCTGTATGGGTCTTTACTTTACCGAGTATGGATTACAAGAGACGAGTGTATTGATTCCGGACGACGCGGATCCTGAGAATTTGGAGTCTTGTGGTTTGATGGACAAGAAGAGTCCCTTTCAAGTGTTTCTCAAGGCGGTCGCTTCGGAGATTATCAAGGAAAAGGGAGTCACCAAGGGACGCAAAAAAGCCGTCAAGGAATACTTGGAAATTCTGCAGGCGTTTGCCGGTGAATGGGTCGAGTACATTCGAAAGAACATGCGCAAAAAACTTCAAAACAAATCCTCCATTTTGGGAAGTCCCGACGGCAAGTTTCATCCGGCATCTCCCGATCCTCATCATGGCGACGTTCATGGCGACAACAAGAAGAAGAAGGGAGGCAAGAGAGGTCCTCGTGGTCCTTATAAAAAGCGAAAACAAAAGGAAACTCCACTCCCATTCAACAGCCCCACTGCCAGTAGTCACAACAGCACACCCAGTCCCACCAAAAAGACCAAAGCACGGCCCACCGACATGGAAACTGCCAGACGGGAATTTGAAGCCGAAAAGACAGATGTCACCAGCAAAATCCCAGAAAAAAACAAGAGACTCTTCAACCAAGTTGGATTTGCAAAATGGGGAAAAATCAATTTGCCCGCCATGATCCTAAACCCATTCAGTGTGCCGCCAGGGGATATTAGGGATCAGTGGATGAAAATGTTTCAAAATGTAAGTACTCCTAGTACATACAGGACTCCTCTCTTCTCAAACTTACTTACTTATCCATTTTGGGATGATGATCTAACCCTGCTTCGGTTCCTTTCGCTCCATCCCATAATCATCCAATGTTCAATCAATTCAACGCAACAATCCACATATACATATACACAGGTCGTTGAGAAGGACAGAATAAAGAAAATGGGTCATCTCGTGTGGTGGGTTGGACCGCAAACAGATGGACAGAGTTCCTACTCGGTCGTGCCCAGTCACGGCTTTATTTCCTACGAAGAAGCCACCAAGAAAAATATGCACGAATTGCCATCCAAAATTAAGAGACTGCTAGAACGGGGAAAGGATCTGAATAAGCAACAACAGGAAACCATGGAAGCCCTACGAATCTTGAATGAGTTGGCGTTGGTGGAGCCTGATGACCGTGAGCATCCAAGATCGGATTTCATGGAAGAAGACTACTGGGGATTTGACGACGATGAGGAAGGAGGAAACGAAGAAGAAGAAACAGAGGATGTCAAACCGGCAGCTGTGGAACCCGCTAAGACTAAGAGAGATGACGACGACGACGAGGACGGCAATCAAGAGGAAGACGAGGAGCTTCTCGATGATGAAGAGGACTTGGTGGAAGCCGAAGCAAACAAACCAGTCAAGAAGAAAAAGGGCAAAAAGCGAAAGAAAGACACTGTGGTGGACGAAGAAGGCGAAGAGGATCAAACCGAAATAATCTACGATGATATCGAGGAAGCCACACCGGCACCGCCGCCAAAGAAGAAGAAGAAAAAGGACAAGACTAAACTGGAGCGGGGCAAAAAGAAGAAGAAAAAGAAAAAGTCCATGGATGGCGGTGAAGCAGGGGATGCTGAGATACAGCAACAACCGTCCGACGAACAGCAAAACGATGCCACAATGGCTAATAGCGGGGAGCAAGACGTTGAAATGGCCGATGCAGGTCAAGCGGACACCGCCGCACAGCAACAACCGGGAGAAGACGAACACGAGGCCGACGGGGTGGCAGCTCTGGCTCCGGCAATATCCAAAGATGAGGCGCTGTTGGAAGAAGCAGATAGCCAATCGGCGGAGAGTGCAGACAGCGACTACGGTGGCGATGACACGGATGAGCTGCTTGGTTCCGAAGATCCAACAGCCAGCAAGAAGAAATCCAAGAAGATGAAAAAGAAAGGTGCTAAGAAGAAGGGCGAATCAAATGACGACGATGAGAAGATGAAAGGAAAGGGAAAGAAAAAGAAAGATAAGAAAAAGGACAAGCCGCCGAAGGAGCCCAAGAAACGGACAAAAGCCGCGGAACAGCGTGACCTCGAGAAATGCGAAGAAGAATACCTACCAATCATCGAGGAACTGCAGATGGCGAACGAGATGAAAGATGCTTCGTTGATTCAGCAGGTTCTGGAAGCACTAATACCCGTGGCCGAGTCTTTTTGTGCGTCATTCTTCAGCGAGTACGAGATTCCGCAATTGATGAAAGCGACCAAGAAGGTTCTCGAGGAGACCGAAGGACCAGACTTGGCAATCTACAAAAAGCTGTGGAATATCATGAAAGAGGTTTATGGTGCAAAGGTCAAGCTGATGCCCGAAGGATTCAAGGCAAAGAAGTGTACCAAGGCCGCCAAATCGAAGCAATCCGACAAAGCAGAGGACGGACAGCCGACAATTGGCAGTGCAGTAAAGGAAGAGATTGTTGCATCAGCTCACTCCACACCGCTTCAGCGACCAGAACCAGCTGTTGTGTCGGCATCACAGGAAGCTGCAACTCCTGCAACACCGGCTGTGAAGGCCGCATTCAAAGACGATGCTAGACGAATTTCATCCGGTGGTGATCAGCAGCAAGCGCCCAAGACGGCCGAGAAAGCTGCACCGGCCAAGCCAAAACCAAAGAAATTCTCTGTCATGGACTTTACGAACAAGAAAAAGGATAACAAGCGTGCGTCTGTTGGTGGGGGTGCCGACAAAGTCGTATCATCGACTATGGTTGGCAGCGCAACGAAGAGGAAAACAGCTCCTTCATGGGTCACAGCGCCTCTTCCAACTCAATTCGACAACTTTGCCAGTTGCCCCAGACGCGAAGATCGGCTATTTGCCATGGAGTTTCTCCTGCAGGCAGCAGCCCACTTTCCCAGCAATAAGGGTGTCAACGAAGAATCAGTGGCTCGGTCTCTAGAATTGGCAATCTACGAATGGTCAGAACCAAAGAGCAATTGGTCAGAGGCGTACTGGGACAAGATTCATGCGATTGTTGCGGCGCTGACAGGAAAGCGGGAGTTGGGCACTCTGATCGGAATGATCATGGATGGGGCGTTTGCCTCTCCGAAATCTGTCGTCGCGCTCTCTGTGGAGAATCTCGAGCACTCGTTTGAAGGCCGACCTCTGTCCTTGAGTGGAGAGTAGCGATGAAGCAGGGCGTTTATTCATTCATCCATCCATTGTCTCTGCACAAGTAATCCTCGGCTGGCAGAATTCTGGGAGCAAGCAATTCTGCTTATGAGCCGTACCGGTAGCTAGTGGCATGTCCTTCATGAGTACATGAATGTATTTGCACGCAATTTTGTACCGTAGCATCTTCATCGTTGAGGGTTCTGGTAGCGCAGTGGATAGAATAGAATCGAATCATTCACCAGACGAACGGCAGCACATCCAGCGTACGGTACAGGTCGATGCGTGCTTTGAAGTGCGGTAAAGCCAAAGCAAGGAGCAGAGATGTGGCTTTGGCAAGCCAGAGTACGTCTCATGGAACGACGTTACGACGTAGTCTCTACGATGTGCATCGCTCTCGACGAGAAGGCCATTGTGCCACAACGTATGCGGGGAACTGTATCGGTACTGGAGTAAGTGCTGTTATCAACAAGGACAACTAACTATACATTTGGGTTCACTTCATTTCCCGATGGGTCGTATAGGATAGGCTTCATTTGTTCGATGTCAATGTCCACTGTGCAACCCAGAGCCTTCATAAATCCGTTGTGGTTGATATAGAGCTTGGGTAGGCCATCATCCATGCTATCCTTGGGTGGCTTTGGAGTACCGTCATCAAGCAACTCAAGAGACACACTGGCGAGGGGGGAAATAAGTATTAGAGAGACAGAACAAGTGAGTGATTATTGCGTGCTTGACAGTTTCCCATCCACTTGATTGGCGTACCCTTCATCATCCTCGGCTATCTGATCTTGGCTTACAAAGTCAAATGAGAAAACCATGCGAGGTTGGCCGCTAGATGCCTGATCATAGTTCAGCATTACACCTGGTAGATCCTCAACAGGGCAATGTGGTAAGTAAGTATTGATAATATTTCGACAAAATATGCCAGAAGACTGGAATTCAATTCAGATCATCATGATTGATGATTGCAAGCGTACGTACCTACGATATCAGGTCTTGGTGGATTTTCCAACAGCAACTTGAAGAATTTTCGGGCCTTGTCGGTCAGTTTGACTGCTGCCTTGGGTGGAACGAATTTTCTTCGCTTGGACTTCTTCACCGCAGTAGTCGTTGCGGATTCCTTGGAACTGGTGTCGAATGGAGAAGACCATGGGTTGCTCGTACTGTGAAAATGCACTGTCTTGGCTGCATTCGTCTGGAGAGAACGGTGTCGATGCTGCAAGCCATTCGAGTAGTTGGTTCCAAGGAATGTGCTCAATGCACGAGATCCGGTCGGAAGTGCCTTTCCCAACCCTCTGGACGCTGTTCTATCCAACACCGTCAATGAAAGACTTGTCAATGGCTTCATGCTTCAATGTTCTGCTACCTGATACTTTACTTCTACCGGTATGTCGTCTTTGCACGCAGAATGAAGAGAATGATGGCCGTCGAAGAAACTCGAGGGGGCGGCGTGGGATTGGGATCGAAGTCTTTGGTGGTTTTATTGCTAACCTTAAACATACGTTTAAGGGAAAGGGGATTTTGCTTCGTGACAGACGAGTCACGGACATGGAAAAACGTGCTTGTCGTTGAAGATCGAAGATCGCGACCTTTGTTTGTTTTCAAGCTCTCTTTGCCGAGACGCAAGCAACAGCCCAAGGGAAAGCTCTTCTTCTTGCTGCCGTATCAGCATCCGCTCCGAGTACAATCTCTCTAGCATTGCCAATTCAACTCAATCAAGACACCACCATGAAGCTCTCCACCATCATTGCTCTTTTGGCTTCTGCCAGCTCTGCCGCTGCCTTTGCCCCTTCCAAGAGCGCCTCTACCAGTTCTTCTCTTGATCTCACCAAGGCCGAAATCTTGAGTGAGCCCAACACAATTGAATTCGGAAAGGTCTGGGACCCTCTTGGTTTGTCCGAAATGGGATCTGATACTACCCTTGCTTGGTTCAGGCACTCTGAGGTCAAGCATGGCCGTGTCGCCATGGCTGCTTTCGTCGGTTGGTGGGCCGTTGGTGCCGGACTTCGTTTCCCCGGAGAGCTGGCCTACGGACTTGACTTTGCTTCCGTCCCCTCCAAGGGACTTGATGCTTGGGAAGCTGTCCCAGGATGGGGAAAGGCACAAATGCTCATCTTTGCTGGTTTGATCGAGTTCCATGATGAGCTCTGGTACAGCCAGAAGAGCACTCACTACATGAAGGGAGGTGTCCCAGGAAAGGTAAGCATCGCCTCGTCATTATCAGTTGGGATGTAGACGGCTGACTTGGTCTTGAGACTCACCGTGGTTGTCTCCTTTTCCTACAGTGCATGTGCCCTGGAGTCTTTGATCCTTTCAACTTGAGCTCCAAGAAGGGAGAAGCAGCTCTTGCCAAGGGACGCAGCGCCGAAATCAAGAACGGACGTCTTGCCATGATTGGCGTTGCCGGTATGTGGGCTGCTGCCACCCTTCCAGGCTCTGTTCCTCTGCAGCCCGATTGCTAAATGGCTTGGCGGCTAGCTAGCTGTACGGCATCGCATTAGAAATAAATGCGATGCTGTACGGAATGCCGTTTGTGGGGTTGTACCTGATGGCTACCTCAATTGTTGGTAGTAGAGAATGGAACAGCAACGCCTCCTTTTTATACTGTAATGACTATAGATTTCTCCAGCAGTAGATAATATCGGTCCTGGGTAGACGTGTAATAGTATGGAGCTACAATGGACCTTCACGGCGAGGCACTTGAAGGAAAGCATCCATAGATCCCCAATTTATCACGTGTTGTGCATTGACCACAGGCAACAGCCGTGGTCGAAAGCACAAGTCTGAGGGCAGGGAACTGTCCGTGATCTATGGTATCGTGGCCAGGGATACATCGAGGCACACTGTTTCAAAAGGAGATATGCAGAGATGCAATTCAGCCAGTGGGACAGCAAGTAACCTCCACGCCCTTCTTGGGTGATGAGTCACATTCTTGCTGGACAGGTCGAGGTGAGGTCCTACAAGCTAGACTATGGTAACCCTGTAGTTGTAAGCACTGCTACTAGATAGGACTTGACCCTGAAGCCCGTTCTACTCTTTGCTGCGAGGATGTTTTTCTTTTTAGCCCAATGTAATGTAACCCTGTCGCTCTGTGGCGAGTTTGAGGTGGCCAATCATTCTCGAGGAGATGCGACATCTGATTATTGTGCTTTTTGTATTCCTTCTGATAGGAACTCATAGTGGATCAAGACTCTCGCCACAATGCAAAGAGCCTTCCATCGTGCTGTTGCTGCTTCTTCATTGACCTTGACCATTTCTTGTCCGTGTATTTCCAATACGGCATCCCAAGCCGATTTGAAACCATCTTCATCTTCTTGTGGATCTGGAATCAATGCTTCTACTTGTCGCAAAATCTCGTCATTTGTCAACACCCGAATTTTGGGTGGATCTTGCTCTTCTTCTGCGGCTGTTGCAACGAGGTCCCGGACAATCTGTTTTTGTTCCGAGGTGGCAATGGGGACACCGTCATTCTTCTTATCGAGTGGATATTCTTTGAGAACTGCACACAGAAGCTCTTCCGTGTCGTCATCCTCTTCCAAGTCATCCAACAATTCTTGGAGGAATTTCCAACGATCAAATCGATCCGACTGGTCCCATTTTTCTATCAGTGGGGAAGTCACACTGTCGGTGGATTGAGCAGCGGATGAGGAAATTTCGTCGTTTTTGCTGGTGCTATGGAGACAGTGAATCCTTGGATGTGTATATCTATTTGGTGTATGATGTCCCAATGCAGCTGTGGACGAAACCCCGATTTTTCGCATTGCCCTTGCTGTTGGAAAGTCATGTTGAACCACCCACCCATTGGTAAAGGGAAGAAAGGAAAAGCCCAAGCAAAATGCTATTACCTGAAGATCCCTCATCGATTTCTTGCCTTTGGTGGTTCCTTACACTACGTTGTCGCCTTGGTCCAAAGAGCTCTGTTACAACCAAAGTAAGTGTAACGATGCAACGAGCAACCAGAAAATGTCAGACACCGACAACAGACAACAGGGGAGAGTTGGGAAAAAGTGAGAGGTGCATGTCAATGACGTCAGCGTTGAAGAGGTGTGCGCCTTCAAACTTAGTCACGAATTGCTGAAGCCAATAAAACACTCGGGACTCAGGACCTTTTTCTTTCTTCTCGATCTTTCGACTTATGCATAGTTTGGAGGTCGCCGCCATTTCTTTGCTGGCTTTCGTGCTACAGTACTAGAAGAGTATCACCATGACATCTTTAGCTTCCAAGAACAGCATGATCATTACGACGACAGGTCTGAGTAACAACAATAATGTGTTCAAGACCTCCCTGCAGCTCCAAACGGCCAAGCCCACCACGTCTTCGATTCGAGCTGGATTGGCCCAAGCACAAGTCGCCTTGGCTAAGAAGAAATCGGATGAAGATGACACCTTCGGCTATACAGAGTCGGATCCGAACGAAGCTCGCTATTGGATGAACCACTATGGATTGGGGACTCATCATTACAGCCGTCCACAACGACAATATGCTCATCCGCGCAAGCTGCTGCTCAAACCAACGGCTCAAACCTCCATTGTCCAACAAGTGGTCTTTGGACCAGCCGCTACCACGGCCACTACCAAATACGCTCCACTTGCTGTGGTGGGTGGACCACGAGTGCATCTCTACGGAACCAACGCTGTTTCGGCATTTACTCGACATTTGGCTCGTCACAGGGCAGGTCACGACAGTCCCATCACCACCACCACAGTGGCAGCCGATCGACACGTCCAAACGGGAGGCCACTTGGCTCTGGCGGCCAATTTTCGAAACGATGGTCGATTGTTGGCAGTGGGAACCGATGTGGGAGAAGTACGAATCTGTGATGTCACCATGAGAGCCACGCTCTCTACCTTTTGCACGCCCAATACAAAGTTGCCCATGCGAGTTGTTGTGTGGTTTCGAAATGGACAGCATATTTTGAGTGGCGGAGATGACGGAGTCTTGCGAGTCTGGAGCTTGTCAGCCTCCTCGGGTTCCATTGGAGCCGGAGGAGGTAATAAGGCAAGTACGGCCTTGTTGGAGTTGATGGGTCATGGAGATTCCATTCGAACCGCCATTTTGTGGCAACAACCGGCATCTGCACTCAAAAATGCTACGACAGCTGCGTGGAATCAGCTGGCGTTCAGTGGAAGTTATGATCACTCCATTCGAGTTTGGAATGTGCAAATGACTGACGATGAACAAGACGAAGATGGACAAGAGGATCGTTGTCTGTCCGTATTGAGTCATGGAGCACCCGTCGAATCATTGTTGACCATGGCATCCACTGATCCAAATGTCCCCGTCTGGTTGCTCTCGGCAGGAGGAACCACGGTCAAAGTATGGAATCCACTCACCGGGGAGTGTGTTTGCACTGTGGCTACACAACATCGAAAGACCATCACGTCCCTGCTTCCCGTTTTGAGGGCCCCCAAAAACACAACCAACAACACTGACATTGTGCCTGCGTGGCGTGTGGTGACGGGGTCGTTGGATGGATGCATTCGCATCCATACATGGGACAGCTCCACTGGAAAGCTCGAACACATTCATGGAATTCAAGTGGGCACGGCCACGCCCATTACGGCTCTAGCTGTCGACGAAAAAGGAGAACGACTCGCCATTGGCACCACCGAAGGGACGGTTCATATTCGACAAAAAGGTCCCAGTATCACACAACACAAGAGCAAGCGACCACCTCCGGCAGGAACCTATGCCTTTTTCACTCGAGGGGCCAATGCCACGCTTGATATTGGCAACAATGATTACATTCTCGGAGCCGGCCCATCAGCGACCAAGAAACGCAAACTACAAAAATACGATCAATGCCTCAAGCAATTCAACTATGGTGAGGCACTCGATGAAGCTTTGGAGACTCGCAATCCACAAGTAGTTGTGGCTGTCTTGGAGGAATTGGGTAAACGACGTGGACTGAAGATTGCATTGTCCAGTCGAGATGAAGAGTCCCTGGAGCCGTTGTTGTCGTTTTTGGTTCGCTATGTAACTCGGCCTCGCTTTTCCAGTGTCCTCATTGGAGTGTCCCACATGCTGATTGACATCTATAGCGATGTAGCGGGTCAGTCCGAATTGGTGGATGAACTCTTTGGCAAGTTACGAATGCAGGTCCGAAATGAGTGTCGCATGCAGCGGGGTCTCTTGAGGCTGCTGGGTCAGATTGATGCCGTCGTGGCAATGAAGCCTGGTAGTGATGGCGGTGGTCCCTAATCGTTAGATAAGAAGGGTTGCAAAACTTCTAAATTGCATCTAGCTCGTCGCTCTATTAATAGCTACTATAGCTAGACTGGTGGAGGAAATGAACTTAAAAATGTATTTGAAGCGTACAGTGGGAATTCAAAGTGGCCACCAAACTGGCCTGGCATCTCCATCTGCGTAGATAAATCTCCAATGCCATACAGGGTTTAAGAGCAGGATTGGCGCTGTCATGCTGACGGCAGCAACGTTGGCTGGTGGTGGAAGACTGATATTTAGGATAGTTGAGGTAAATGAAAACTAATAATTTATTGCTTAAACAAATTGAGTTTACCGCAGCTTCCTGACTAAGAACTGTCTTGTTCGGCGTTCGGTGGGTGGCAGGCACCGTTGAATGAGACGCCGCCTTTTCGAACGACGACAATGGTCAACAAGCGACTGGCGGTTGTGCTTCGGTTTGGAGAGTGCATGTTCCTCTGCAAACAAGAACTCTTGCTTTCTGTGATAGAGCATACTGGTGCCAACATAGTGAATACATGTACATGACATCATAGAACAAAAGAACAGCTAAAACAAGATGGGCGCAAACTGCAGTGCAGACGACCGAAGGTTGGATGGGAACGTCGACCATGGCGCTCGTTCCTTGGGCGCCTCTTCCTTGGTGACGCTGACGGAGGACCCAATTCTGTTGGAAATGGGGTTCAGCTCGCAAGTGTCACGATTGTATGATGTCATTGAAGTTCTGGCAGAAGACGAAGAGGTGGGGTCGCTCTTCAAAGTGAGAGTGCGCAACATGTTGCTTCAGGAACGGTTCGGCAGTGTCAGCCGGAACGGCAAGGTGATCGCTCCCAGTCCGGACAACAACAACAGCAACAACAACAAGAATGCCAACAGCAAGGGAGCTACGAAAGAGCTTTCGACACGGACGGCTGGTTCCTCTTCCAGTGATGGATTGAGCCACAGAACCTATCTATTCAAACAGATCCTTACCAACAATCCAGTGGTACTGCTGCGCTGGTTTCAAACCATTGAATTGTGGCAAAGGCTCGAACACCCCAATCTACCTCGTCTCGTGGACGTGCATGAAGACGAACATCCTTGTGGTAGTTCCAAGCTGTCAAACGACAAAACCTTTAGCAGTGTCTCGTTTGTGATGGAACACTGTGAAGGCAAACCCATTTTAGAACGTTCCAGGTTTTACACCGAGTCGCAAGCCCGCAAGATTTTACGACAGATTCTAGATTTGATCAAGTACCTGCACTCTCGAAACATTGTCCATGGTGACTTGCAAGCCAAATGGTTTCAATTTGAACAGGCGGATCCCAAGCAATGGAAGATTCAATTGACGGATTTTTCCATGGCGCATCCAGTAGAACCAGGAACTGGTGCAGCAAACACTTCTTTTCTACGGATCATGAACGATGACTTTGAAGTGGGCATGTACTCGCTAGCACCCGAGGTGTTGCTCAGTGGTAGACCACACAGCCCCGCTGGAGACATGTGGAGTATTGGGATCATCCTGTATCAGATGCTGTCGGGAAGGCAGCCGTTTGGTGACAGCGCAGAGGCATTCATTGAAAATATGAGAGTTGGAAGCGCGCCACCGACATTTGAGGAACCCGAGTGGAAACGGGTGAGCTCTTCGGCCAAGGATCTGATACAAAAGCTTCTCAATCTAGAGCCCAATGCACGGTTGACAGCAGAACAGGCTCTCAAGCACGGTTGGTTTTCATCGTTGTACCGGGGACTCTCTTCTATCTCTTATCATGGGTAGTCGAGATGGATAGTTGTGCAGATAGGGGACAAGATGTGTGTACTGGTACTACAACGTAGTAAGCCAAACCAGGTCGTGTACGATAGAACAGTGTTGCGGAATTTCGCAAGATCAAGTCTCTTTTGGGTACCGTAGGTCGAGCCAAGGGGATACGTTTTTAGAGAAAAATCGGCAACCACTCTGTATTGAGATCCTTTCAAATCATCGACTGCACACGAGCTCGTTCTGGAGGCACATGTGGTACCTAGCACCTCCAACACAACCTCAACGGCATCGTCACAGGCAGTCAGCCAACCGACCTACCGATAGAAACCTCGGCTCTGAAACGGATTCAGACAAAATGTGCAAATCGAGGCTCTCGAGTCCCCTCACCTCGTTCCAGAAACTACTTCATGAAGTCGATGACCAATACCTTATCTTTTATTAATGGAATAATGAATGCAATATGCACGCAATACGAAGTAACAATATCGACAGCCTTCACTTCCAACCGGGCACCCACCAATCACCCCACCTGTTCCTCAGTTAGGATTTGCTTGCGAGTGGCCCATTCGTTCCCAAACGCGATCCAGAAACTGCTTCTCGTGTGATGTCTGTTGTTTCTCTTCTTCTCGCAGTTGTCGCAGCACTTTCTTGGCTTCGGGAGGGCAAAGGTTGCAACGACACAGGTGATCGTACAGGTCCGCAACGCGGACTGGGAGCGTCCTTCGTCGGGCCGGAAAGACTCGGCTCATGCCAAATCGACCAGCCTGCGAGCAGTGAATACAGCCAAAACCAGGCAGACCACATCGCAAACTCTTGCGGTTGCCTTTCCGCTCGGAGGGCAACAACTCAATGCGCTGAAAATGCGACATGACGTTGAAGAGAAAGGCCGAGGCATACTCGCGGTCCGCAGGCTGGACCAGTGCCACGGGTTTGCCATCGTCACCGAGCGGAACCGGCACTTCTCCGGCAACAGCGCCAAACGGGGGAATGACCTTGGCAGCCGCACGGGTATTATCGTTCATGAGCATGCCATCTTCCGAGTCGACCATTCCAAGTTTGGCTGCCGAATAGCTCCAATACTTCTTGGCTTCGGTGGCACCCTGGCATGTAGAGCTCTTGAGACACAAGTAGCGCCGCTTGACATCGTCGGGGATACAAGCACACGTGTCAAAATGCTGTAATGGAGGAACATGGAAAAGAGATGCCGTGTGTTAGTATCCAATTCAGCAGTCTGTTGGTGCGACAGTTTTGAAACAACTTACATCGCGAAGCATCATTGTGAAGCTCTGGTAGAGCTGGGGGATGGAGGACGGAAAGGCCGAGGAACGCTGGGCACGAGAGCCAGGAGGCTTGTGTGCACAGAATCGGCATCGGATCCCCACTTGCTCCAAAGAAACTTTTTTGCTGGCGTTGCGGACAGCCACATCTTCTCGGTTGGCCCAGCAAACTTCCAACAAGTTCTTTCGGACAAAGCATTGGAGCTCTGACAACCAGTTTGGATCCTGATCAATGGAAAGATCGATGCAAACGCGGTTACCGGTACCGAACAGAGGCTGTTCCTGATCTTCTGTTGCCCCATTGCCAAGCGTGAGTTGGGGCTTGGAGGGAGAAGATGGAGGAAGCTTGGCCTTGTCGCCGGCGGAAGCGGGTTCATGGCTGTGCCTTCGGGGCAACATTTCGGGCGATTGGCGTTCGGGGAGAGGGAGTGCTCGTGGGGGGCAGTTCATCATGGGATTGAAGGATGTGGCCGGAGACGGCATTGGACAGTGCATCATGGGATTGAAGGATGTGGCCAGTGACGGCATGGCACCAGCAGCCCCGAGGCCAAAGGGTGCTGAGGGAGCATAGGCGAGGCTTTCGAGGTAGTCAGCGCGTCTGCGAAGCGCCGCGGCCGCGGAAGAAGGCGGAGGAGGCCTCCCCATGAAGTCCATGGGAAGTGGTCCCCCGAGGAATGGCGAGCCATAGAATGGGGCCGCTGCCATGGGGGCTCTTCCGTACATCCCAGTCAAAGACGACTGTTCCATCGCCAGAAAGCGGTTGAATGCCACATCCGAAGCGCTAGAAAACGGCGGGTAAGGATCAAGCACGGAAGTGCGGCCCTGAGATGGCATCGGTTGAGCGGGCAGAATCCGATGATGTCCTTGTGTGGCCGCCATGATCATTGATTCTGCAGCCGCGATGGATTCTGGATCTTGACTCCTTGCCCTCTTGTTCATTCTTTCTTCATCGTCGCTATCTGGCGGGTCAAGGGAACTGCGCTTGTTGCCATTGCTGCCCAGCAAAGATTTTTGCTGACCTGCAAAGGATCTGCCACTGGGCGAGGGAGGAGCACCAGGGCTTCCACTTCGAGAAGCACCGCCCAGTGCTCCAGATTCCACAGAAGCGTAAGGGTTCATGATACGGAGAGCGGCTGTTGTCACTAACATTGCAAAAGTATGTGAGATTGAATCCGAGGTCATGCAGCATCTCCTGACGCTATCCCGTGGGTGTGAGTTACTTACTGCTCTGTCTCAATGTTGCTCGTGGGAGGTATTGTTGGTTTGGATGCTCGTGTAGTTGCCTTTGGGCTTTAGGGCGTGCAGACTGGATAGAAACAAAACTGGGTCAGTGCGAATGATGAATCCTCGAACTGGAAAAGTGAGCTTCTCTTCTGTCTGCTTTTTGGGAATAGAATCTATCGATAGATTGTGAAGTAGTGGAATGCGCTTTCAGGTCCAACCTCCATCTGCAATCGCGTAAACCAACAGGGACAGACATGTGGCCGCTGCGTGCTGTGGCCGCGACCCAAATCCAGAACTCCTAAACGTAAACTGGTACATTGATCTGATACTATTATGAAATACTGCACAGCTTGTGTGTTCTCGTACCGATAGTACTACCGTTCGGGTGTAGTACTACATGTAGGTACTGAGTAAGAAGTACTGTCGTGAGGAGTGAGGAGGATCACGGATGGCATCCTTTTGTGAAAATCGTATGATCCTTTTGTGTACTTTTTGAACATGTACATGTACATGTGGTACAGTACGTGTAGCTACGTAGCTACTGTACTATACTACAGACTGCTGCTTCCTGCGATTACTCCACCGGTTCAGCCATCAGTGAATTCAATCACTGCTGGAGAAGAGCTAATGCCAGACTAATACCACTAGACAAGTGTTATGTACTATTATTACAATAGACAAGCCCATGAACTGGAACCCCAACATTTTCATTTAGCGGACATGAGAAGTTGAAGAATGGAGTATCCTCAGTAAAACCACCATGATTTTGCTATGGAAAGAGAGGTGCAGCATTGAGGTTGAAAGCACAGAAAAAGAATATCGAAGTGATGAACAAAGAAAAGACAAGACTGCACCTGTATTTTGTTTGTTTCTATGAAATATTTGTTTCGCGTTTATAACAATACAATAGTTATCATAGTGTTCCTTAGCGCCAGCCTGCAACGTGTACATAGAGTAGGTCCAATAGTAAATTGTACTTGTACTATTAATAGTAAGGAAAAGCCTTCTTGGCGGCGACGATAATGGCCATGCAGAACCAGCTGCAAGTTCTTAGTTTTCTGACCACCAAGAGAAGTGTCACTAAAACTTTCTAAAACGCTTGGTCGTCCACCTTAATTGGACAGATCCCGCACATATTGATGTTGTTGAAGAAACTTTCATTGATTGGAGCTACTAGACTAGCTAGTATTGGAGTTGGAGAGAAAACATTTCAAGGAGAAAACTTGGCTCAGAGTGCAGAGAGTGAAAGATTCCTTTGCACATTTACGAGGTATTTCATTGGTATCCATCTTGATTAGCTCTTGATTCAATCCATCTCCATTTAGAACCGTGTCCAGTCGTCCACTCCTGAATGAAGCCTTTCTAGACATTTTGCTTTTCGATGCAACGTGAACTTCTTCTTCATCCTGAATCAATCCTGAATAACGAGACGTGGATGCAGCGAAATGAGTTACTGCCCCCGCTTCTGTTGTCTGTTGAGTTGTTGAGTTATACCATTGAAAGAACAGGCTGTTATTCCTCTGGCAGGCTGGTACTCTGCTTAATATTTGGATTTAATAGCTGCTTTCCCCGTCATTGACGCATACACGGTCGTTTATGTAATGTCGCTACTGGGTACTGCACATACACGACTCTATTAAAATAGTACAGTAGAAAAAGATTTTTCACCCGGTGGAGCCACAAAAAATGTACGATGTACCGGTGTACCGGTACTTTGTAGTTTAAACCGGTTGAGCTGTCGAATATTGATTTTGCAAATTTAGCACATTTGTCGCATTATTATTGTTTTTATGAACCAATGCTGTGGAACTGTGGATTGGCGCCAAAAAGCTCGCGACGCTTGGGCAGTAGCGCAGTAGCTTGTGGCTGCTATGTTGATTCATTGTTCGTTGCTTTCTTTAAGCAGCGCCTCATCAGCCTCAATCAAAGATAGATGATCAAGCAAAGGAGTCCGAAAAACCACAATGACGACATTAGCCAAGAGCTAACGGAGGTATCTATCGAAGAAGGCAAACCGACGAGTCCGCTACAAAGCTCCATTCAACAGCATCCATTTCCCTTGCAACTAAAGATATGCATCTACGCCTCAGTGTTCTTTGGGGCCATGATTGTTCATGAAGTTGCCTTGGAGGCAGCTGCCTACTCTTTTGGGCACCTGGATGCTCTAGCCAGCGCCGTCACCTTTGTTCAATTCTTGTTTTGTGTCATTTTCCCGCTATCAATCTCCAGAGGGAAAGGACTGCAAGATTTGCCCAAAACAGTCAAAAAGCTCATGCCCTACACAAGGTTAAGTCTCTTGGTCTTTTGTGCTGCAGGCATGGCATCGCGGTCAGTGCGCTATGTCACCTATCCCACCAAAGTTATATTCAAAGCATCCAGACTTATCCCAACCATGCTGGTAGCAGGAATGTGGCAAGGGGAACGATATACTCCATTGGAGTATCTGTCGGCCTTTCTCTTGTGCGCTGGGGCAGCTGGATATGCCTACGGTAGCGGAAGAGATGCCACGGGCGACAACTCCACTCCTCATGCAGAAAATTGGGGTATCTTCCTGCTGATCAATAGTGTTATCTGTGATGCCGTTGTTCCCAACTACCAAAAGATGCTATTGAATCAAGGGGTCTCGCCAACGCAACTCATGATCAATGTCAACACTGTGGGTACCATTGCAGCCCTGCTATATTTGTGCCTGACGGGTCAACTATTCCCCATTTTGGCAGCTTGCCAAGCCCATCCACAGTTACTGTTCGACTTGGTTTGTGTTGGTGTGGGGGTTTCCATTGCAGTTTGGGCTTACACAAATCTACTGGAAGCAACCTCATCGGTGGTGGCCGTGGGCGTGGCCACCGTTCGAAAATTCGCGACAGTGGCATTATCCTATTTTTTGTTTCCCAAACCGTTGCCGACAAACCACATTTTTGCTGCTGGACTGGTGTTTGGGGGACTGGCCCTGAGCACAGTGGCTGCGAAAGACCGAAACATTATTGGTCCACCAAAGGTGTTCCAGTTGAAACTTCCACAACCCACGAATTCATGATCCCCTGCATGGATTGTGTATACCGTATATCTGTGGCGGAAACCAGGCTGGTCGGTAGGTGCTCTGGCCAAGGTTCATGTTTCTACCGCTCTTGGTATCAATGGCCACAACAGAAGAACTTCATCTTCATGCCAGTAAACTGAGCGAACATGGCAGTTTTGATGACAACTTTTTGAGCCCCTGGGCCTACGAAAGACGAGGTTTTGCCTTGACTACTCCGGTACCAGTAGGATATGGAAAAATGGAGGCTTGCATGTGAATTTATGTGAATTGGGCGTGGGGTAATAAAGAAAGCGGACTCCAGCCTGCAAGGGGGCACACACGCAAGTATGGTCTGACAGTTTGAAGCAGCCATGGCATCAAAGAGGAAATATCCTCGAGTAAACATCATCGTCTGGTCCAAAACCCAGCACAAAATTTTGGAGTAAATTGCAAACAGTGTCCATTCTAAGCTTGCTACATTCCTACTGCACAACACACTCCGGTTGCTATGTTTTCCGATCCGAACCTCCAGCTATTATCTAGTATCGCTCCAACATTCTCTTGGCGACATTGCGCATATTGTTGTATACCTTTCCAGGTGGTGCTCCGAGAATGAGATCGCAAATGGCGTTTCGTGCGACTCTCAAATTGGCAAAGGATCCCAATAGATGTATTCGTTGATCTGCCACGACAATACGTGTACGGGTGGCATTTTCAATGGCAAATCGTGTCTTACCATCTTGTCCCGCGACACGTCCAATGGCCCGGGACAAGTGATCCCCTCGAAGCAATTTGACATCAGTGACCTGGAAGGATTCAACATATAGATCATCCAATCGCAAGAGTGCGACGGCATCTTGGACTTCAAATCCCAACATGAATGCGGAAACAAAATCGGCTCCCTTTTGGAGTGCTCCAGTGTCGATTGTGTGGGGAGATGTTTTCATTTCAACGCTGCGCGTCTTGGTATTGAAGCGGACCTAGAAAATACATCAACAAAATGATAGATGGAGAAAGTGGGTGAGAGATAATTGAATAGGAATGAATCAAACCAAGTCCAGCCATCCAACAGTTCAGCAGCAAACAAGCAAGCAACCAAATAAGATGTATAAATGAGCATCAGACAACGGCATTGAGCCGCCCCATAACTTCGTGGACTACGTGGCTTCCGTGGATTCAATGGGTTTGAGTTCCAGGAACAACACGGCAATCTCTGCTGGCTGTTGGGAAAGTTTCATCCTGTGCAATTTTAAAATGGTTGCTTGCTTGCTTGCTGCTGATTTTTGCTTCAGATAGCCAATATACATAGGTTTGGAAACGTACTTGTAGCTTGAGGTATTCCACCAAGGGCGTGAGAATGTTTTCCCAATGCTCCCGCAGAGGAGTGTACCGATGAGGAGGACATCTGACACGACGGTATTCCACTCGATTTCCACTGGCTTGAACGGCAGATAACTTGGGAAAGTGAGGTTGGTCACTACTAGTAGCAGTGTCGTCTTGCATTCGTTGTTCTTCCTTTTGCAAAGAAGTACTCTGACGAATGCGAGACGAAATCACAGAAGGGTCGATCGTTGTGGCATTAGTAGAAAACTCCACATTATCCCCATCTTCTGCTGTCATTTCCATATCTTCCATCATCTTGACTAATTTGTTGTTGTTGTGCTTCTATCTATTCTGTTGGAATGAACTGTCTTTCTGTTGTGGTTGTGGTGGAGGAACAAAATGAGCAGTGGAGTGGAAGTTGTTCCGAGAGAATTGTTGGTTGGTTTTGAGCAGCGTCTGTGAGGCGTCCGATTAAATTAGTCACGGGTGTATGTTTTCGACTCGTGACTGCTGTCAAGGAAGCCTTTTTCACTTCTTTGTGGAACTGCTACTGACGAGATTCTCAGATCTTGTATTTCGTCTCCTGGAGACGATTTGCTTTAGGGGTAATGGTACCGATGGGGGCAGAGGTTTGAATTATACCCGGCGCGCATTACTTAGAAGGCCCTGTAGAAGTCTACGTATTCGACTAGTATTGTATTGACGGGATACAGTCAACGCATGTACATGCACATGAAAGTCGCCTTGCGTTCTTCACATTTTAAAAGTTGGCTCCTAATTTTTCGGGGTCGCCTGTGATTTTATTGGACGCTTGATCTTTTTTCAATGACTGACATTGAATGACGTACGAGGTGCAATGCGAATCTCAGAAAGTTAGTTGTAGTAATAAAAGTTTTTATATACAGATTGATTTACCCTATATCCCTACCGTTTATACTTATAACAAGAACCCGTCTTCTCGCTGGAACATTTCATCGTATTGATCTTCTCCTAGGACAGAAAGCCCAATAGTATCCTTAAATCTTGTCGTTGTTGGCTGGCAAAGTTTTGGATCCCAATCCAGCTCTTCAATAAGAACAAACCACTCATGGTTCGCACCTTGATAACACCACGTAAACCCAGTTTTGACAGTATCCCATGAATGTACAAATAACCACACTGCAGATATCCCTGTAATTTGTGTCAGTTGTCGCAGAATTGCTGATAATCGGGACTGCTTACCCTTCATCTTGGTGTGTAAAACTTCCCGTCATAAAACCATCTGTACTGAAAGTGTAGTCTTGCTCGTTACATAAAAAGTACGTGGCATAATAGTTCCATTTCATGTTCACAAGGATAGATTTGACTTGACCTGAGAAAAAGCCCGAATCTTGCAGCCGTTGCGAGTTGAATAACCATGGGGTGCAACCATCCCTCACATTCACCTTTCTCACAAAAAGCCGAGATCCATTGGCTTCTCATTCGGAACATTCGTGTTCTCTGTAAACATTACAGGACACCCTTATATAACTTCAAAGCAAGATCAACACGTTTTCGTGAGTCCGAACCGGTTTTAACGAGTCTTCTCCACTGTTGAAAAGAAGTGCTTTAAAACTGAATTGCTCTTAACAGGACCAGTGTCCCTGCTTGATTGGCATTTGAAGATCGTCCATGAAATGAGTACTGCATCCAACAGCACGGAATCATCAGCAGGTTTGTTCTTCCCGCAAAATTCTTCGAAATAGCTGAGTTAATGGCATCTCGATCTCGATTCAGATAAGTAGCAACTTGAATGTTCTCTGGTGGAACATGGGTTGGGCCAACCAGCAGGCGTCATTGATGGTCAATATCTTCTTCTTTGGTCGCCCTTCACGGAAACTTAAACAGCGTTGCCCCATTCAGGATCGTCTTTGAAGCGGTGCATTCCATCTACTCAATAAATGAATTCAAGAGTCATGAAATTCAGGAGATGGTGCTGAAGATTGTAAATTGGGGGCGTCCCACTGGTCAAGTTGAGAGTAGTCCCCCGCGAACAACAAGTTAAGTCCCCAAATGGTTGGTATTCGTCTTGCATCAAGCTTGGTGTAGTGGAATATCTTCACATAAGTCAAGTTCCCCGCGATGAAATTCGTCGATGATAAGCATCCGCGTCCTCTCTCTTCTATCCAAGTTCTTTGCCACACTTTCCCGAGTTCTGTTCAATCCCACAGCTGAATGCGTGTTTCCCCATGTAGTATGTAGCAGCAACCCCCGACATAGCAGTGACAACAATGGTTCGGTCGTTAAATGATGACAATCAAACTGCAGAATTCTTTGCCATAGGCCATGACTAATCAATTACGGTAGTCTTCCACTTCCTCCAGGCCCATGTAAAAGAAGAAATCAGTTGGGTGCCACGATTCCTTCAAAATCAAAGGTTTTTACGAGGAAGTCGGACTTGCCTCCCCATATCGGCCCATCCTCTAGTCCACCTTTCAGCTTCCTCATAAAATGTCAACAAGAAGGCTGCAATGATACACTCGAAAGCCCTTCTCTGTTTGTCGTCCAGATTGGCAGCCGTGCCCAGTCACTTATACTTCTCACGCTTCCATTCGCCTGGACACTTCAACCTGCGGATTGTACTTAAATACATTTGCCCTTGGATGCACTCCCGTTTGTTAAGTAGAACTTCAATGATCTTGTGATATCGAAGGTGTAGGCGGTTCACTCTGCTTCTCTTTGTAGTGCCAGTCGGTGAAAGTCAGCACTTATAGTAACAAATCGTCTTCATAACGAATTCTCAGGAATGTGTAACTGCACGTTGTATCCTGCGTTGTCGCTTCCATTGTGACGATAGCCGTAAAAATAAGACCATCAAATGTGCTTGCCAGAAAGTCCCGGTTTGAAACTGTTGTGCCCTGGCTCTAAGATCACGTATCCAATCTTCGTAAACCTTTTGAATCAGATCATCTTCCTCATGTTCGTGCTCATCATCAGATTCGTTTTCGTACATGTTCTCCTCCCAATGTTCCGGTCTATAGGGCTTGGTAACTCGTTGAAGATCATCCTCTTTCACCTATACCTCGGGTTGTTGAAAGCGGTGTCTTGAATGTTCTGGATGAATGACAGGTTCCTTTCTGAGAAGACGACGGGTTCTTCGTTATTCGCTTTCTCAGAACATCGTATTCATACAATTCACGAAGTCTTTCAGCGAAAACATAGTTGGTCTGGGGTACAGACTTCTTTAAATCAGCCAACATCGATGGGCAAGTACAAAGCCAAATAGCACTTCCGCATAAGTATCCATTGCTGGTTCAGTTCGCAAGTAGGACACGTCAGGATATTCGCACCAAAACGCCTGCATCTGAAGAAGGCCCTATTGTGGAAACCCGAACAATTGCTTCTCTTTCCTCAAAATTACTCCGCTGAAGTTTCACAGTTAAAACCCCTGTCGTCTCCTTTGATACGCTGATGGATGCACGAAATGCCCAGGTCAGCCATAAAAGGCCATTTCTCCTCATAAGTTCGCTGAGCGCTTCCGCCTGTGGACATCTTCATTGGTCGTTCCTCGTAAAGCTCATAAAACCGCTTCACTGACACATTCTCTAGATCTTTGTTTCGACACAGATAGGGAGCGCCTGGTTCTCAAATAGGCCTGACCTGTTGGTGAAATATCGTAGTTCTGATGACACTTCTTGTTTGTTTACAGCAACATTACATCTTTATATATATATAGAGCAATCTTCTCTCTTTTTTG
>CAICTM010000203.1:0-92487 GCA_903772945.1 Seminavis robusta
GTATTCATCCGAGTGAGGTTGTTGATGTAGGCGCGAGTTGTCATTTCGCTAGGCTTACGCATCTTGCGACGCATGAAGCGTTTCTGTTTTTCGAGAGCCTTGTAAGGGCAGGCTGCTTCGATACCGCGTTGATTCCAAAGGTGATGTCAGCATCGCTTAGAGCGGGTTCCGCTGCACCGTCCCATGCGGCTTGGACACGAGCTTGGAATTGGACTTCGGTTTCTCCAGAAGTCACATCGCATGGAGGAATTGCGTTCACAGCAATTTGTCATAGGACGTGATGACGCACTGCATGATGGCCTGCACACCCAGCTTCGTAGGCACTCTTCCAGCTCTGCGAAGTTTGTCGTCGGCATTGGCAAGGTTGAGTCCAACGAAGACCTTCTCCATATTCGTAGCCCACTTGATGGTCTGACGCGGAGTGTTGGAACCATTGATGATGGCTACCTTGAAGGTATATTTGGCACTGTTTGCATCTGCAGGAACGGTGCGAAGTTTGTAGGTGGTTGCACGAGAATCGTCGATCTCGGCGTCTTCGGCGTTGTCCACGAGAGGAAGAATGGGTTTGTCACGCAACTGTTTCTCGAAGTTGGTGAACGCATGCTTTCCTTGAGCAATCTTCATGGTGAAGGAATAGGTTGAGGGTAGCTGAAAGCTATTGATTTTGTTAACAAAATGCACTACGCTAAAAGCTAGTGTAAAGATCTTTTGAGTATTTTGAGTTTGAGAGAATGAAAGTTATGAGAGAGATTAGAAAGCTACGAAAACTAATCCATGAGAGAGATCATCATCAAGAGATCGTAGATCTGGCTTCCCGCGGGAGACTATAAAGTGTGATAGAGTAGGTTGCGGTAGTAATCCTACGTGTCTCCACGATTACCGTAGAGTTACATCAATCCGTGACAGTGGCAACAGTACCAAACACACTCAGGTTCCGCTTTACTGGCTACACTCCATTACCGGTACCTTGCATTGGATCCTTATGACGAATACATGCACAACCAAACATTGTCAATCCAGCTGCACTACGCTAAAAGCTAGTGTAAAGATCTTTTGAGTGTTTTGAGTTTGAGAGAATGAAAGTTATGAGAGAGATTAGAAAGCTACGAAAACTAATCCATGAGAGAGATCGTTGTGAAGCTCATTGAAGTTGGTCTCCCGTGGGAGGCCTCGAAGTGTGATATCGTAGGTTATGGCAATAACTCTACGTACTCCACGGTCCATTTCCGGAACACGTGGAAACTTCAGCTAGTAGCTGTCTAGTAGTGTGGAAGCTTTCCACGCCGGCTAAATATCTAGAGCGATGTTTCATCGACAACCTAGTATGACTAGCAGTCATGAGAACCCTGTCTCAATGACTATTCGCGAAGGACTACGTCATGAGTCGAACTCAAACCCTATCTAGGATCGAGTCGCGAATAAGGCTAAGAGCCGTGTATTGCACAGCCATCGCAGCTAGCTACCGTATAGTTACATCGGCAACAGTACCGAACACACTCAGCTTCGGCTTTGCCCGCTACGCTCCATTACCTCACCATTACAATGAGTACAGGAATAGTATCAAGCCAGGCGCTACGAGCACTGTTCCCGCAGGAAAATGGATATCGACACAGAAATCACCACCAAACCACTAGGAAATAACAAGGAGGGATGAATCCAGTCCGAGGATCCACTCTCCACTGTGCTTGTGTGTTCGTGTAGCCTCCTTCGCTTGACGGCTGTTGCCATTCAATGACTCGACGACGATCCGTTCAGGCTGTTGGTAGGGCTGGAGTTAACAGTTTCCTCCGTACACATACCTTCGTAGTGGTAGCCTCTTCTTCCTCATGTTATTCGGAGCGATCAATCGTTCGTTGGACCGCGACAATGGTAATTCATCGGCTGTCAGTAGTACAGCAGAGAAAACAACAAATAGATATGAGTTTTGTTTTCTGTGCTCAACTACAGACGACCGGAGACTTACCATTGTTTTTCAAATTGCACCAACTTGGCCGTCATGGGCCGAGAACTGACTGCCTTCCCGCAGTCCATAGGATTCAATGAGGGATGGCTTTCTGTTCTGCACCGGGGAAGGACGGCTTGAGTGAGGCTTGATAATAGAGATAATAGAGGGGCGAACGATCGACTCGAATAAATAAAACAACTCACCTGTTGACGGCCGAGATCTGACTGCCTTCCCGCAGTCCATAGAAATTCAATGAGGGATGGCTTTCAAATCTGCACCTTCAATAACACTCTTGATTCGTACCGTACCAGCCGTTCGATCGATCCAACACCACCACTCTTGTCAGCCAAGCTTGGATTTCTCTCCTGTTTGCCATAGGAATGCAATGAGGGAGAGAAGTCAGTGCTGCACCTTCAACAATTCGTTCCTCGATTCTTTCGTAAATCCTTAACCTTAGTAACTTCAACGGTTCCTTTATCCACGAATCGATCTAAATATTTCGAAAGAGAACCTGTTACTTAACGATACACATGACCGTTGATTCTGCAACTGAAGTGCAGGTACTCTAATTTACACAGTAAACGCCGGCAAATCGATTTCAGAGTGCAACTGAGGGGGTAACCAAAAGGTGCGTCGTCTCAGGAGACGTAATTCGGTGCATAAGGCAAACTCAGCTAACCCTAACCCTACAAAAAGGACCAAAAAAGAGGGACGACCACAACAAAATTCTAACCCAGCCAACTCCGTGGTTGGCGATTCTTCCGGACATCACACTCATCACAGGCGAGTGGAGCGAGTGACACAAAAACCAGAACAACCTGTCCAACACTGTTGTAATCAGTTCAACACAACATCATGTACAAGCGCATACCGTTGCAAATTGCCTTTGTGGCCTTCCCCAACCCTGACACTGCAGCGTTTACAGCTGGAGATTTAGCCCTGACACTGTTGGAACGAGACATTTCCTGTTCCAACATTCTCATCATCACCAAGAACACAAACTGCCAAGTGGAAATTTCGGAATTTGGAAAAAATGGTCCACTCAAGGGTTTGATTGCCGGAAGCTACGGAGGCACCATTGTGGGGGCTTCTATTGGCGGCATTGCACTGTCGCTTCTGGGACCCTTTGGTATTGCCATTGGGGGTGGCTTGGGGGCGCTTGCCGGTGCCACGGTGGGGGCTGTGGGCGGCACCATTGGTGGTACGGCCAAGGCACTCATGGCCAGGAGTGTGGACAAGAAACGGATTCAATCCTTTGCTTCCTGTCTGGAACCAGAATCGTCGGCGCTTGTGGCAATCTTTGGAGAAGTTGTGATTAAGCATTCAGAATTGCACGAGAAGGACTTTTCGGTGGACCTCAAGGGTGGCATTGATGAGGTTGCTAGTGTGGCAGCAGAGACAATCCGCTCTTCCTTGAAGAAAAAGCAGGTTGTTGGATTGGGTCTTGCCGTGGAAGGCGAAGCTGCCTTGATGACTCCCGCTACGGTCAGTGACAAGAACATTGATATTGGGGCTTTCATGCTCACACCACACGGAGCTTGGTTGCTAGAACAGGACTGAACAATCAATCTGCAAAACAACTTTCCTATTCTCAACACTCGGATAGGGTCTTCGAAAGGTGATCCCCTACTCACTACAACGAGGAAGATTTCCTATTGCAGCCATCAGATTCTGAACTTGCGCCAGTCTTGTAGGAGTCGGTTGACCACGACCTGGCCCAGTTTTGTAAGCCGAGTAAGGAGCGACATCGTGTCCAGGAGGCTACTCCTAGCCTCCCCTGAGGCCTGCGCCGAGTGATCGCCAGTTGAAAGGAATGGCTCTCTGCTCAATGATGGAACGATACCGGTATCTTGGACAGTGGCGTGGTTTCATGATACTAGTAGGAATGACAGTAACGTACAATGTTTTCGGGTTTGGGGAGGTTCATGCTTGTAAAATGGAACGAGCCAAATAGCTGAAAAAGGTACGAGCTATCAACTAGAACTTTAAAACGTACCTATGGTATCGATTGATTGAGCCTCTGGGTTCGCTGTTTTATTGTTCCAGCATCCTTCTCATTGGAGAGTGCTTCAACCCGAGCAAGGTGCGTTTCCTCCATGGAAGCCACCCGGAACCTTTGGTGTACTGGATCTGTTACATGCATTTGCTACACCCTACTAGAAGGCTACTGGCTCTGCCCTGATTTGTACGCTGCCACTTCTACTCTCAAAGAATGTCATCGGAATCGGAACAAGCATAAAGTACGGTACTTGAAGTCGAGTGGATGATGCATCGTCGTTTGGCTGCTAGATAGAGCAGGACAGGGAGTGAGAAACTGATAGAAATTCTAGGTGAGAACTAAATTAGAAAGGAGAGTCAGTCAAGTCGCGTCATATCGTAATTCTATCGTTTATGGTGTTGGGGAATTGTTACAAGCACATACATCCCATGTGATCAAAGGCCTCCTTCGTTGAGCAGCAAACATAGCTACCAGTACAGTATATATTTTCTTCATTTTCAATGGACTCCGAGGTGTAATCGGAAGCATCTCTCATCCCAAAGATGCTGTTCTGCTGCTCACTTGGAGGCAGCATAGCCATCGGGTGGTCCAGCCGACTGAACATGCTTCACGTCCCATTCAGACTTGCCCAAGCCAAACCGCGATGCAAAGATACCACTACCGTCCATTTCGCAGATAGGCTTCTTCCAAAAGTTGAAGCAATACTTCTTGACCTCTGCCGCCGTGGTGGTGACACAAACGATAAAGTTCTGGTTATCTTGGCGATCGCCTTGCATCACAGCTTTTGCTTGAGTCAGCGTCAATCCAAAGGCACTCTTGCGCTGGTTCTCATCATACGTGACAATACGCGGCATTGCGATGGCTTTGCTACGGCTGCATTTGGTGGGAGCAATGACAGTCGGCTGAATCGCATATCGCTCCCCACTTGCAGTCACAAAGGTCAAGGCACTACTGGAAGTGACAATCGTGCGAGCCAGATCTGAGTCGTAGAGAAAGGCGTCATTGCGGCCACAGTTGAGGGCTTGAAAGACTTGCACAATCTTGATGGACTTGTCAAGGACAGCGTCAGTTCCTGCCTTCGCAGCAGTTTTGCACACATCGGGCGGAGCAATCCAGCAAGGCTTGTATCCAGGAGTCTCTAGCACGAAGTAGCAGCCCTGAACAGAGAGAGTGTGTGAGAATTTATTGACGAACAAGGATCAGGTCACTAAATACCCAAAACGAGAGCTTCATGGGAGCATCCAAATGACTTGCCTTTGTGTAGCTTCCCTTTTGAGAGTGATACTGAAAGTTTGGGTTGACTCCAGCAAGGTACGCGACTAGCTGATGCACCTTCTTCATATCCGAGGCTCCCGACAAGACGACATGTTCCACTTTCTTCGTGTTGGAGAGATTTGTGATTTTCAGCTGACATAGTGTCTTGACACGATCATTGAGTTTGGATTGAAGACCATCAAAGTAAGTCGTCAGAGTAGCCGTTCCAGTGGACTGAGAAGCAGCAGCGGGAGCGGCAGCCGCAAACGTCTTGGCCTTCTTCGTGGGCGCTGGATTGGTGTCGGCAAGTCCTGCTGCCATAGTCAATGGGCGTCCCAGCCCTTTGCCATTCTTGGCGGTTTCGAAGTTCATTTTCTTGAAATTTTCGTAGTCCAACGAGTCGGCAGTGTCCATCCAGTCAATGGCCAAGTTCCGGAGATAGTGCAAAAGAGCTTTGCGAGAGTAGGGGTCGGTCCATCCCAACTCGGCGTCGGTGAACCAGAGTAATTTCTTGACAACCTCGACGCATTTCTTGGCATACTTTACTACTTCTTCGGGTTCCTCGGTATCATGACGCCAGTGATCGACGCTGTGGCAGGCCATGACAGCGGCCACAGTTTTGACGAGAGCCTCCTTGGCGGCTCCAGCTTTGGAGGCTGCCTTGACCGCCTTCTCCGCCTTGTTCACTTCCTTCGACGCCAATGCAAAGTGATTCTTGATGACTGGGTACATGCAAAAGCTAGAGTAAGTGTTGAGAGAGATCATGCCGCTGCCGCGTGGACCGTTGCGCGGATCTGCGTAGTAGAGGTCATCTCTCAGGGTGTCTTCCAGCTCAAAGCAAGATCGAGGCAAAATCATGGCAAAGATACTCTCATCCACTTCTTTTTGTGTCAACATGCCGAGGCCTTTCTTGACCTCGCTCTCTTCCAGTTCCTCCAATTCCGTGTCACAGTCGTCGCCCATGCGCTCCGCGATACTGTACCGCTTCCAGAGCGAGTCGATGTCGTATGTGTGCTGTAGCATGGGGAGGTCCTTGTCACTTCCTTTGGCTTGCCGATGCGCTGCACGAGCAGCGTCTAGGGAAGCCTTCATCTCTTGGATACGACGGTCGTAGGGTGAGAGGTTCTCTGAGGCATCCTTTGCCGTCTGCTTCTTGCCCGCTGGCATCTTCTTGTCGGCAGCCACATCGGCCACATTGGCCTGGTTCTCCTTGTCAACAACAGTCGCCATCTTTCTTTGGACAGTGAGGTGAAGCAATCCAAAATACAAATTAATGACAAGCCACAGCAACACAGTAATGCAGTGAAATGAAGAGAAACAAACCTTTCGAGCTCTCACACGGAACAAAAAGCACGAAAAAGTGGCAATCTGCCACCGAAAGGCGCGAAAATCGCCTGCCCCTCTCGTTTTGAATTTTAAACAATGTTTCTTTTAAAAAAGCCGAGGTGCGCTGACGCCAATCCAGATTGGCGTGAAGTTCTGAACCAGGACGCACACATGCTGCGCAACGACGAGGACGAGGCGAGGACAACCCGGAGGGTGGGGATGGCACCGGTAGCCTACTTGTCTAGCTAGCTAGAGCTGACAACACCATTTGAACACTGAAACCTGAGCATGAATCATCTTCTACGCAGCTGTGGGTACCAACTTGGCCAATGAACCAACTTGGCCAACGAATTTCGCGCAAGCATGTTCACCCGTGCAACTTCCACAACCAAATTCCAGGGCAAGGACCTGGGACCAACATCGCACTGTAGCAGGCTCTTGTCCCACGGAATCTGTTGTAATAAGCACTGATGGGTTCGTTGCATTTCTGTGTAGCTTGGTTGAATTCAGCAGTCAAGCCATAGCAAGCTTGGGCTCCTCGGCAGCTCTGAGCTGAAAAAAGTAGGATGATTCATCTGCCCTCGACTGCCCTTTCACCCTTACAGGCTCCTGCGCATACCGGTACCATCACTCCATATCATCCGGCCAAGAGCAAGCATTCTTACCATCCCAAGTCAGACAGCATCGTCCGTCGGTTATATCAGAGTACGCTTCACAGCTTGCAGTCACCAGGGCGGCAGTGCCAATCAAGCAACTATGCTTGGTCTATGGCTATCAAGTAAGTGGTGTCTAACTCATAATGGGCAGTGCATGGTTGCCTAGCTAGCTAGCTATTAATACTAGGTAAGAGTGCGTTAAGATGTAAAACGTAATGCTATTTCATGTAATTACTGTGTATTGCTTGTTCCTTTCAACCAACCGATGATGAGGGCACTTCTTTCATTTCCGTTAGTTACCATCCGGACCCTGCGGACAAGTCCAACGGTGATCGCAGACCTTGACTCTTCTTGAAGGTCAATCGCAGAGACCACCAGATGGCCAGTGCCTTGGAAGTGGGTCCCCCCAAAGCCTTGTTCAATGTCTTCCAGTGAATACTGTTAAATACGCTCTGGGGTGTGTAGCTGACCAACAAGAGGACATTGGCAATGGCTCGACTGGTTTCTCCCTCCAGTTCACCCACGACATGTCGCATCTCCACAGTAGCCCAGTGAGCTATTTGGTGTGTTCGCATGCGAGGAGGAGGACAGTTTTCGGGGTCGTCCAGAACGGCAAGGATCTCTGGAGTCATGATTCCTTCATTGACGAGCTGTTGCTCATAGATCACACTCCACACATAGAGTCGGGACAGGGCGTTGGCTCGTTCTTCACCCGCAAGCTCGGCGCCCTTGAGATGCTCGGGCAAGAACTCGAGGCAGCTGGATCCCTCGGGGAAAAGAGAGGATGTGATACCGGGCTTGCGCTTGGCTTTCATGCCTCCCGACAGGACAGGAGCCATCATCTTGTTAACAACAGACATGACACTTCGGCTTTCCATCTTTTTGGCAGCTCCTTCGGGGACGCTAAACATGGCGGCCGACATTTGCTCACCCAGCACTGCCGAGATGATGCGGTTCATGTGAAAGTAGAGCACGACCACCATGGCCACTTCGGCCTTGCCAGCTGCTGTGAGGGGACCTTGGTCTTGTTCTTCTTCTAGCGTCTTGCTGGCGGGTGCCAGATTGGTGCTGCAAATCTCCATGACACTGTCGTATCCATTGAGGTCTTGATCGGGTTGAGCATTCATGGTATCTTCAATGAGCTTCTCGGCGTATGCCATGGCAGCCTTGAAGAGGGCTTCTTGACGGGCAATCTTTTCCTGATCCTTGGTCTTTTCGGCGCGCTTGGCAGCAGTTCCCATCATTCGATGCGCAGTGCAGCACATGGGACAATGATTCTTGGTGGAGACGAGGAGGGCGATTTCTTCCTTGACGGAACGAGGCAACTCGCCCTCGACGACCATGACCTCTGCCATGAGTGACCAGAGACGAGGAAAGACTTCTTCGTTGACGGAGTGCAGCGTAATGGGGTTGCTGTTGCCCTTGGCCATGATGGGGCCAAGAGGAAAGTACTTCTTGATGCTCTTGCGAGTCAATTTCTCGGCTTGAACGACGTTCATGGGTTCCAGAGGAGACGACATGGGGGCAAATGCAGTGCTCATCGTTGTGAGATTGATTGTGGAGAGAGGGAAGAGCAGAAAATGAGCCTCGTGTGGCGAGGAAGAAAAATTGTGAAAGAAAAACCGAAGCCACAAAAACGGAAGCCACAAAAACGGGAGCGTCCAGCCTCCCGGCCAAGTACAGCCGTACTAGCTAGTAGAAAGATCTTCACAGCTATCTTCGTCCATTCGGCAATTGAGGCAGAGGCAACAGTTCCCAGGCTGTTCCCACAGTTCCCCGCACACGTTCCATTATCACGAGCGAATACCCCACGATCAACTTGCGGAAGGATCTTGTGTGGAAGTACTGTTTACAGAGTGTCTCTTACGACGATGCCTGTCTCTAAGAACTTAATTGAAGCAATGTGCAGTCTTTCTACTTCCTCTGCTCCCTTGTGTCGTTGTTGCTATGTTGCTATGACCTTGCTGTATGTCCAGATGTTTAGATGTTTTACCGATAGTGTAGAGCTGATGTAGCCATAAAGCCTACCAGGTATAATCTACAGTATAATGTCCAGCTTAGAATTAACTCTGAGATGCCTCTTGTAGCCGCAGTAATAACACCTGAGGGGCACAGGGTTACAATGGTCAAATGAGAGCTATGCATACGTGGTAAGAAGACTTCACATGCAGGATTGAGATACACCGTCCGTTCAATGGGTATCGTTGTCTTTGGTCTGCTTCCAGCGTTTGGCTCGGACGGTACCGCTACAGCCTCGAAGATACAATATTATAGCAACTCTCAGGACGATTAAATTGCAATGTCAGCCTCGCTGCTCCCTGATGAGAATGCTGGAACTCTGTGTTCGAGCCTGTTAACTCCAACCCATGACCAAATATTCACGTTATGATCTTGTGGCGCAGCAACTCCTACTCTCCCTCCATACAACCTTCTCTAACTGTGATTGAATCACACTGATTCGGAATTCCAGGGGGATCTCGGACAATGATGGGAGTCACTGAGGAGTCGCATAGACACCTGGTAGGTTGGAAAAGTGTGTCGATATGTCGATATATATTATTATGTTATTGAGTCTATGCCAACAATTTGTTCATCGTGCCTCCAAGCAGGCAAATGAATTAGGGCAACAAGATGCTTTTTATCGACGGTGAACCTCTAATAGCCATCCTTTTGAAAAAGATTATAGGGCGAGGATCGGCCTCCTGAGCTGTTACAACCTTAGCATTCTAGCCAGTACGCGAAGGGGCGAAGGGTTCGCGGTTCACGGGATGATGTTGCTTGTAACTTTCCAAAAGGCTTCACCGGTAGGCGGTACCGTAGGAGAGCTAGTACTGGTGGTACCGGTACCTGGTACCAGTGAAAGCGCTTTAGTTTAGAGTTGATAGTGCGAGTGCCAATGAAAGCGCTTTTGATCACAACGAGGCTGCCTTTCGGCTTCGTCTTCTCCCGACTTCATTGGAAAGTACCAGGGACCAATTTTTGCAAAAGCCATAGCAAACACTCAGTGAGAGCCATGTAGCAGAGCTTTTAGATCCTAGCTACTCGACCACCCTGAGAGCAGAACATTGACTGCTTCCGCACCACGAGCATCTGCCTCTTGGCTACATCGTAGGAGGGGCATTATTTATTTTTTGTTTGTTTGGCTGGGATATTTACCTGTACCGGCACCGGAAACTCGTAATCTAGATTTGTGCGTTTACGCGCAATGGTTCCTCTCGCTGGAGGCTCGCTCCGAGTCGTCAGGTTTGGTCAGTTTCCGGCCTCTTTTCTCTGCTGCAGATTTGGTTTGACATCCACGATGGGTGATGGAGCTCAAACTCTCAAACTGTCTACTACTTGCCAGGATAGAAGAAGCCAGTGGGTAAGTTGGAAACTGACGACATGATGGAACAGCCCTGCTTCCGCCTACTACGAGTACCGTCAAGTTTTTGGTCAGTTGCTGCCTTTTGGTAGGCTTTTCTGCTTTGCTTCTTCTGCCTGCCTTCTCTGTTTTGGATTCATTGCCAGAATGCAGCTCTGAACTCTGAACAGCGGCTTTCTGGACATGGAGGAACAGCCCTCCAGTACTGGATCATCTGATCTTGGAATACCGCATTCAGACGTCAGTTTCCAAATGCGGCTGAGGGAGGGTTGGGCCTACTAGCTTCCGGGAGCTAAAAACGCCGTGTGGTTCATGGTTTGGTTGTCCGATCCGTAAGCCAGTGGGGATGCTGAAAACGAAGGAAAAGATACTTTTTATTTCGTCGGCGAGCTTCCAAAAGATATTGTCTCGAACAGAACCCCAAGAAGACAAGAAGACAAGGACGATGACAGCTGGGGATTGTCACTCGCCTTGTCATTTCGTCTACTACTTTGTAACGCACTTTAAAGGTATCTGGGTACTAGCTAGTAGCACCGTAGCGTTCATCAGGTAGAGCTCATGCATTTGCTCTGGTCAATGCTATCTAGCTAGCAAGGCCTCAGCAATAGCTATCAGATAAGACTACCGTATCACTTGTACTCAAAGAACAATCTATCCATCAATCCAATGACACTTTCGTCCAGCAAGAATGGACGACTTCTCTTGACCACAACGAGATTTCTACTTGTTTCCTCTTGGATTCTCGGTGGCTCACTGTTTGCTTGGGGCAACGCTGCTCTCTTCAAGGACGCTTCAACTTCTACTGGTAGCAATGGATCGATTCCATTTGTACGACATGGCGGTCAGAGTGATCTTAACGACGTCTCCTCGACGGCAGGAATCTTTTGGGAGAATTTGAGTTGCAGCACAGCTAATGAAGTTTCCATTCTGAACCCATCTTCTGGGTTTGTTGCAAACGGTCAAGTCTGCGGGATTCTGGGCCCATGTAAGTGAGAGATCTTCTTGAGGATATTTTTGTTCTTTCAAATTTTCTTTTCTCACGGTTGTTGCGAATTCTATTTTGCTTCAGCCGGAAGTGGCAAGTCCACATTTCTGTCCATCATGGCTGGTCGCCAAGAAGCGTCTCTTTCCGTCGGCGGATTTGTTCAACATCACAGGCAAAGCGAATTCAAGGATCCAAGGTCGGCAAGTCACTTTTCGTGCGGTCCAGTGCTCCCAGACACGGTAGCTTGGCTACAACAACAAGATGCCTTTTTCGAGCAATTGACGGTCCAGGAAACCTTGGATTTGGCCGTCTTTTTGGAGTGGCCACTGCTCCCCAAGAGTCAACGAGATGGCATGGCTCAAGCCTGTTTGGAAGCCCTGGGTTTGACCAAGGTCAGGTCACGTAGAGTGGGCAATCCAACAAAAGCAAGAGCTTCAAACGGGGCCACTCTCAGTGGTGGAGAGCTAAGACGACTTTCCGTGGCATTGGAGCTTGTGGTACGTTATATAGAAGAGCAATCTGGAACAGTATTCTTGGTGTATCAGTTCTTCCGACTTTCTTCCCTATTTGTTTTACGACGTTGCAGACCCAACCACAGCTCTTCGTTTGCGATGAGCCAACGACAGGGATCGATTCCAAAATGTCAGAAACTGTCATGGCAGCCATTGCATCATTGGCCAAAAAACAAAACATTCCCTGTTTCTGCACCCTCCATCAGCCACGGTCGTCTATATGGCACATGCTGGATGTTCTCATCCTCATGGCACCGGGTGGACGCGTCTGCTATGTGGGATCGTGTCATGACTCGGTGCCCTACTTTGCATCCTTGGGATACAATTGCCCTAATGAGACAAATCCAGCCGAGTACTTTATTGATCTAGTCTCTGTGGATACAGAGGATCCTCTGCAGGCCATCATAGACAGAGATCGCATTGATCGATTGGCATCGGCGTTTGAGCGATACAATCGCCCTTTGCCGAAGCAACTGAAGGCGCTTCGGCTGTCATTACCCACTGAGAGCCGCCGCTCATCGCCGTCAACTGGAGGACGTCGGTCCCCGGTCACGACAATCCGCCGCTTTGGGGCCCTGCTTCGACGATCTTGGCGACAAACGTACCGCAGTGTCAGCCTCAACCTGGGGCGTCTTGCCATTTCCAGTGGTACGGCCATTTTGCTGTCGCAGATCTTTCCCTCGGTCGCCGCCGCCAAAGGCCTCCCGCCCACCAACAACAGTGTGACGGATCGGATCTGTGTCTTGACATTTGGAGTCATCAACATGTTTTTGGTATCCGTGGTGAAAACCATTGATATCTTTTCCAAAGAAAAGCCAATCGTGCAACGGGAGAGGAATCGCAACGACTACACCAACTTGGAATACATTCTGTCCAAAGCCTTGTCGGAGTTTCCGTTGGACGCGGCCTTTACGGTTGTCTTTACCACCACTTTGAAACTTGTCACTGGCTTGGCGATTGAATGGAAACCCCTGTCGATGATCTTTAGCTTGATGACATGCTCGGGGGCATCGCTGGGCTTTTTGTTGGGAGGAATCACTCAAGGGGAACAAGCGGCAGTAACTTTGGCCATGCCTATTGTGATTCTCTTCATGTCGGTGGGAGTGATCAATCCCAGTGGTGTGGATGAAAATGAAATTCACAACAATCCACTAGTGCTGCAATGGGTCAAGGCACTGAGTCCCATTGCTGCGGCGATCGAGGCATCCATGGTGGGCGAATTTGCAGGTGTGAAGTTTGCCAATTCCATGTTTCGCCAAGTTCGAGACTTGCCACGCATGGGAGGTCTCGCCTTGGTAAAGAATGGAGATGAGACACTGGCGGCGCTTGGGTTGAGTAGTGTCAACTTTGATGCAGTGGTATCGCACTTAATCACCCTCAATCTTGTCAACTTTGGATTGTGCTGGCTGGGGCTGTCCGTGACATCCAATGCCCGCGTGGTGCATTGGATGCAGAATGTCCGAAAGGGGCTTTTGTCGTCGCCATCGAAAAAAGAGAGAAAGAAAGGGACGTCTCAGAGGAGGAACTCTGCTGGAGTCAATCCACATTCCCAGAGAGGAAGGATACCGGTACCGCAGTGGGGATTGCCTCGACCATAATTCCAATGACACTGATAGGGGGCACCCAACTAGCCAGCAAGCAAGGCCAGATCTGGTACCTGGTTGCAGGGAAATGCACAGCAAACAAAGAATGTACTTGTAGACTCTCGCCCTCGAGGCGGAGGTCGAGCATGTGATGCCCCAGCGTTTTCCAACCATGTACCCAGCGTTTTCCAACCATGTATCAAATCCAAGTTTGTGTGAACCTCTTTACCGGTACCTGTTGCAGAAGAGCCAGCGGTACCGTTACTGGTACAAATACTATTAAAGCTTTTTCTAGTCTTTTAAATCCTTTCGATTCCTGGTTGTTGTTAAGTATCTTGTTTTGGCACAAGGTTCTCACATTCAGGGGAATGCCTTCTGGGGTGTTCCAGAGGCAGGAGACAGCACAGATGACAACGGCGACGCATCAACCGAGCTCATTTCTTCTTTATTTTTGTAACAACAGTCAAGGCAAGCCATGATCTACTTGTCTAGTTTGGATGAATCGATAGTGAATCCGAGCGTGATATTGGAGCAGTATGCGATCGCTCGAGTGTGTTTGAGTGCTGGCTTGGCCGTGAAGGGCGTCCTGTTTGAGCTTCGCGATGGTTCTCGCCGAGGGTGCCTGTTGAGTGGGAGTGGCGAAAAGCTTCCCATTGACGAGATCAGCGACGATTACATATTGTGGCAAGACGTGGAACACCCCCTGGGATACATCAAACGCGTCTCGGGCCATTGTTGTTGTCCCGGGTACGATCACGATGCATCCTCGCAATTTCTCTGCTACTCGATTCAGCTGGATTTTGCTTCCGGACAAACGATGCGAGTCCAAGGGCGCAACGCTCATTGGAAGGGAGAAGAATTTAGTACGGCCACGACACGGTTTGCCCCGTATTACTGTCTCAATGAAATAGTACTCGAGGATGGCATGTGTCTGGGATACAAGGGAGCCATGACGGCGGGAGAAATACCACTGGATGATGTTCTCACTGGTGTCAATGAAGATATTCGAAAAACCTTGATGAAACAACGAGAACAACCGGAAGAACAGCAACAAGAAGATGAATTTGAATCCTCCGAAAGCGAACAAGAAACATCGCAGTTCTTTCGAAATTCTCCTGCTCCTCCACCACCATTACGACGGAGACGAAGGTCATCAGCTTCGCAAGTCAAACCACCACCATCACAACGTGTCAATCATTTCGTGGGGGAAAGTTATCGCTACAATCACCACATTCCTAATATTACTGCAGAAGCAATGGAACAGAGTGCCGCACCTTCCAAAGATCGCTTGTCGTCGTGGGAAACCGAATCCATTCAGGCCAATATCCCGTGGATTCCAGAACCACTGCAAGTTCGGATAAGGCCACCACCTACCAACATAAACAAGTGCATGATGAAAGCCATTTGCCTCGCCGATCGCATGTATCAAATCAACGGTGCCGTGGTGCAGTTCCACGATGATCATTTGGAAGGGCCCTTTGTGTTGGCATCCTCGGCGGGATCCCTACCATTATCATCCTTGACATCCTCCAGCAAAACAAGCAACAGCAACAAAAAGTCGACCAAACTGGATCTGAAACAACATTATCGAGAACGATCCGACTATTATCACAAGATTCATCAACCTGGCGGTTATTTGGTCAAAATCGCCGGATACCAACAAAAGCAATCGACATTGTCCAACAATACAACTCCGAGTGGGCTCTACGGAAACAACAGCAGCGCAGGGTCGTCACTGCTCCTCCAAGATCCATCCTTTCATTCCCTTCGATTGGAATTTGCGTCGGGACAAGTGATCGAGACACGGCCCAGCAACACCCAGTGGCAAGGGGACTTTTTCTCCTACACCATTCCCAATGTCGACAACTTTTACGTCAACAAATTCTACTTTTGCAAGGGACGACTGCTGGGAGTGGCGGGGATACAAACCAGTTGGCATTTGGTCATTCGGGGCAATGAATTTCAATCATCCGCGGAACAATCGACATGTTGCGGTTGTCTAGGTGGTGGTGGTGGTGGTGGTGGTGGTGGGTGAGGGGGGAAAGAGTATGATGCGACAAAAACAAGCTACACAGTGCACAGTGCACTGTTTGCACAGGCGCCGAACGAATACATACAATACACTCAGGGAGCTGACTCGCGCTGTCTCCGGGGGATTTTGGGAATCCCTGGTTCGTTCTACTATCTGCTAGCTAGTCTCGCAGAGACGTCAGTGTGACTCTGTCTTCAGCTTAGGGTTGTTTTCAAGGACTGCTAAGAGATCCGACGAGAGGTTATCTTTGTATCGTTTCCCGTGAAATCATGTTTGATTTCTTGTGGAGCAAATCTTCTCACCAGTTCCTTCACTCTGATCTTTTGATCGCTCATGATATCTGCACCAATGGTGATCCAAATCAAATCGGCTGCAGCGAGTCAAAGTCCAGAAGGAGGGAGGACCGTGTGCCCGCAATGGCAAGAAACGGTACATGTACTTTACAGTACCAGTCTCGTTCTTAGTCTTGGATTTATATAGTAATGCTATTTTTGAAAAGTCAAATGTTAGTCTTCCCAACCAGCCAATGATCCTCGGAAGCAGGATCGGGAACACAGGGAGTATCTTACTTGTACCTCTCCTGTTTAAAATACCTCTTGCCTGTCTTCTAGCTAGCTAGAGAATGTAGGGAGTGGTACGGTACTCCGGCTAGAACGTTAGATGCCTTTTATCGAAGCTCTGCTGGCTGACTCTAGAACACTGACGTGCCGAAGAAGAGTCAGGTCACGAGTGACTCATCGGGGTATCTTTCACAAATCCTGGCTGACAGTTTTCCCAGTCTGACCAAGATGATGGACACCGTTTCACCACACTCTTGATTTGTGGCCAAACCAACTGTTGCATTTTCTAACTAGAAACCCTCGAATACAATGACAAAGACTATCCTTCCTTCCCTCTGCCTTTTGGCTGCAGCTCTTCTCCCGAACAGTGAAGCTTTCTCGGTCGAGCTGTCCAGGCGGAATGCCCTCAACAAAGCCATCGGGACAGCGGCGGCAGGCATCGCGACGACGGTGGTTCTGCCAGAATTTGCTGTGGCTGCCGTTTCCGAAGAGACTCCTCGAGTCACCACTCGAATGGGAGGACTTTTGGTAAGACAGAATCACTCTGAAGACTTGGACCATCTCTTTTTTCCAAACCGAGCCTCACCAATACCTTCTCTCTTGTCAAATAATAGGAACCGTTCCAAGATGGTCCCCGTGGATTTCGCATCTTGGCACCCAGTGGTTGGAACAAATTTGAGGGTGAAGTGGGAGCCTATGACGTAAAATGGCAAGATTTGGTGGATCCCTCTGAAAATGTCAAGATCACCAGTTCTCCGGTAAAGTCTTCAACCACCTCCATTGATGCCTTGGGAGAAGTGAAGGCAGTTGGAGATTCATTGGCTGCTAAGCGAGATGCTCGCCTTGTCGCTGCAGAAGAAAGAATGACAGATGGAATTTTGTTCTACAAGTTTGAGTTTGCAATCAAGTGAGTTTTGGCACTTCTCTGGTTGGCCGGTCTTCACGAGGTTTCGTGTTAAATTTGTCGCTAACCTGTGTTCTTTTTTTTGTGCGTTGAAGTGATGGAACACATCAGCTGCTTCAACTCTGCGTCAACAAAGGAAAGGTCTGGAGTTTGGATGCCAACTCAAAGGAAAAGCGCTGGAGTAAGAGGGGTGAGCTGTACCAGAACGTCGTGGGATCTTTCATGCCCAAGTTGACGTAAGAGCCCCAATCCAATCCAATCCAATCCACAAACCCCAAACCAGCAACAATCCGCTTTGATGCGGTCTCGAGCAATCGTTATGGACGAGCGAGTATGGGTACACAACTAAAAATGACTACTGTGCTGATAATGCCTTGTAGAGTTTAGTTTAGTTTAACTTTTACACGTCTTGAGACGGTTGGGAGTTGGGAGTTTAAACTAATGGAGCATAGCCATTTCCTCGACCATAGCGACCACGTCCTCCACTACTAGTTCAGGGTGATCCACAGGATCGACGTCAGGGTTGGCATCTCCCTTGTCGCCACCTGATCCTCCCTCACGGCCACTTGAAGGAGACATGGTACCTCGATCTACTTCCCAACCTCCATCTCTGTTCATCTCTTTGACGACGGCATCCATAGTCGTACGGTCGAGGTCCAAAAACGACTCGACCAAATCCCCATCCACAAATCCATGATGAGGATGGATTCGTCGCTCAGCATCGAAGGCACGGAACTTCTGGTGGCCAAAGTCTCCAATAGGCCTGATAACCTTGGTCATGGCTCGCTCGATGCACGAAAAGAATGCCGCAGTCCGAACATCCAAGCCAAGAATGCAACCTAAAGTTCCCTCCACAGTTCCAAACAGCGTCTGACTACCAATCACGACAGGAGGACGGCGAATGCGCACAGCTGCACCTTGCCCACCCTTGGATGGACTCGTACCATCGGCGGTCTTTTTCTTTGTTGGAGACGTAACGCTTCCTCGACGCGTCGACTTCCTCGTATTGGCTGCACTGTTGCTGCTGTGAGGCATAACCAAGCTTCCCTTCATAAACTTGTTCACCATCTCCCCCAAATGGAACTCTCCAATAGTGTCAAGGCGGCAGCGAATCTCCTCGCTCTGAGACTTGGTGTTGCGACGGAGCACAAAGAGATTGTTCCAGTTCTCGGCTCCAAGGTACACGTCGTCGTTGAGCATTTCAATGGCTGTGGTCCAGTTCGTGTTAAAATCGCGAGCAATCTCTTCCAATGTGTCGTGCTGAGGATAGTATTGGACGACTGAAATAGACCGCATCAAGTCGCCAACGATTGCCAGCATTTCTTGCTCCGAGGCTGGAGCTGGCTTTTTCTTCTTGTGCGGATTGTCCACGTCCATAGGGACCGAAGCAACAGCCGCCGGACCCTTCTGCTCCTCGCCTGATGCTGGGGAGGCTGCGAGAGAGGCCTGACGACCCGCTTGGCTCTTCACAAACAGACTCAAAATGTGGCCGTGATGGCCAACACCCACAAAGTTCAGCTTCATGCCGCCGGCATTGACATCGTCCGTCAACTGAAGAATCTGAGTCTTTGAATTCACAGCAGCAAGAACTTTTCCATCGTAGAACTGAGACATGGAGTACACCGCGCCTCGAACCTGCAGTTCCGTGACTTGTCGAATGGCCCGGGCATTGTTGGAAGTGGCTGCCTCTTCTTCCATGCCACTTCCTCCACACGACATGACCATGATTCGGCCCCTCGTCGGTTCATCTTCGTCCGGCAAGGCATACGCAGTTCCAATCAATAAGTACGTTCGAAAGTTGGAAGCCCCGGATCCATCACCGGTGGGATCGCCAGAATTGACACCGCCTTCTGTGTCTGTCGCAGTAGATGCAGATGATGTTGGCGAATGAACGCGAAGGCTGGCATAAGTCATGGAGAGGATCATTTCATACGGCTCCAAATCAAAGCTAGAGAGTTGCAAGAGTTGTGAGACGGCAAATTAACTAACAACAAAAGCGCAAACCAGTGAAGCTTACCGTTCAATGTCATCAAAGGTCGTGTCGTCCAAGAACCGGACACAGTTGCCCATATTGTGCTCTTCTCCGCCCAGCCCCAGTTGTTTGATGCCACTCTCAATGCATCCAACCGCGAACATTCGGGCATCGGGGCAGTGCACAATTCGACGAGGAGCCATCCCCAAGCGACAGGTGGTGACATGAAGCTTCTGAATGTCATCAATCACTCCCAGTCTCAAATTCGCATCATCGGCAACACACAAGGAATAGTACTGCGATCCCAAAGATCCAGCATCAAAGAGAAGGCTGGAGAAGAATGGCGCCGCTACGTTGACCGCAATAGTTTGCTGGGAAGCAGAGCGACTGACGTTTTCTGCTTCTTCATCATCCGATACTTGCAAGTTGACATTGGAATAGCACAGTTTAGGATTGAACGACGCCGTAGCGCCAGTGCTTCCGCCACCGGGAGTTGCGCCGCTGCCGACACCAGCAAGGTAGATCACTGTTGGCCGGTCACCAGTTGCCAAGACACACGTGCCACCCCATTCTGTTTGCAAGGGGATGAGGTTGATACGCTGGGTTCCCAAACAGACTTCCTTTTTGGACTGCACCGACACACGCTCATTTTCGGCCATCACCACCACTGCAAAGGAGACAACCGTTCCATCACCCAATCCCACAAACAACATATCCACGCCTTGCGCATTGCCAAGTGACGAGGAATGACCTCCTCCACCGCCGTGGTGATGGCTGCTGCTGCTACTACTCACATCTAGCGTGATCAAGCACAAGGACCGTGCCATCATGTTGTTGCGGTGTCGTCTTGCCATTGCCGATTCTTCCGCACTCATCATCGCAGATGGGTCCTCCTCCTCCTCCTCTTCATCATCCGTACTGAGGTGGATTTGATGGAGTTCCTGCAAATCGTTGTTGAGTGCCAAGAGACGAACTGTGAAATCATCCCACAATCCAACGGCCACAATGGAGCTCTTTTTCGGTGGCAATCGTTGTCGTGGTTGGTCCGAAGAGGAAGCGTCCATGGTGTCACTGTTATTGCCGCCTGCAAAGGGGTGCACATCCAAACAAGAAACTTCTCGATCCATTTGCTTCTGATGCAACGACTCGAGCTTTGTGCCATCCTCGTTGACTGCCAAATACCACAGGGTTCCACCTGGTGTGGCCACTACGGCTTGGCCTGCTTCATTCCCAGCCGCGACAGTGATCATTCCAGCCGAACCCGGAGGCGTCCAGGTATCCAACACCTCACCAACACTTCCTCCTTCCTTATTGGGAAGCGAGATTAATCGTATTTCTGCTTCTGTAATCTGCAACAATCCATCTCCTGGCTGTACATTTCCCACATACAACGACGTAGCATTCGCATCCAATCCTTGCAATTCAACTTCTTCCAAGGTTCCTCCCGCTTCTTCGTCATCATCGTCGTCGCCACTTTCCTCCATGGTCTTGTCTTGCGGCTCGTCTTGCTGACTGTCGTCGTCTGTCAATGTGGTGACACCCAAGACGCGCGTTTGTCCAACAAACGACTGTACGAGATAGGCATCCTGCGGACTGGCGTAATTTTCGCGGACACTCCACATGGCTTGAATGCCCGGCATTTCGACACTGGCATACTCGTTCATGCCAATACCATTGCGAATGAGTCGAATAGATCCGCACGAGATGTTCCACTGGCCGTGACGACCTGCGAGGGCTGATTGGTATTGGTATTATTGGCCAATCCAGGTGCCGTGGGGACCAAATCAAAATCGACAATAGGACCCAGATGGGTGTATTCTTCCACCACGGTCAGATAGGTACTGTCGACCATCCAATCCATGTCGCCGCTGCTGCTATTGTTGTTGTTGCTGGTATTCCCGGCCGCAGTCGTGGTGGCATCGTCGACACTGTGATCGTCTTCCATGGCATTATTATTGTTGTTCGTGGTGGCCGCCGGGTGTCCTTCGGTCCACTGCGAATGGGTTCTTCGTGAATCTGTACCAACTGACTGTCCCCGAGTGTACTTCCCACAAATGTCAATCCATCTCCAATATACTGGAGTGTATGACAAAGTCCACACGATCCGAGTGTTTCCAGCGTGAGTGCCACAATCCGGGCATGATACGTTAGAAAACTGAGCAAATGCAAATTCCCAAATTCGTCCGCGAGCAAGTATCGTGGCATTCCCTTGGGATCATCCGGGAGGGCATCCCAACTCAAAAAGAGACAGGGTGGTACCGGTGTGACTTTGGTGGTGGTCGGATTGGCATAGGTAATTTGTCGTTGTCCCAAGACAATGACACCTCCCAACGTAATGGTCCCATTGGGTTTTGTTGTGGTAGTGGTATTGTTGTTGCTAGTAGTAGCAGCAGCGTCTCCTTGTGGTGGTTGCAAAATAGGCCGCGAGGCAGGGACGGGAATCATCCAACTGCTGCCCCCATCGACGCGACTGCGTTTCAAATTGCCGGCCGAAAAGGAATGTTTGCGCAGATCGACCGAATGAGTGTACACGTGTTGCGTGCCCCGGGAATCTTGATGCAACAATGTCAATTGAGGAGGAATTTGCACATCGGCTGCTGTGCCTTCGTCCGTCTTGAGATTTCCACTGCTTGCACTATTTGCACTAGAGTTGTTGGCTTGTAAAAAGACCATATTGAGGAGCGTCCGCTCTTCCATGCGGACATGAAAGGGTTCCTTGAGACAGGATTTGTTGTTATTGCTGTTGCTTTGTGAAGACGCCGCTTTGGGCCAATATGCCGGCATGTTGTCCGTGGCTGCTGCTGTTGTTTCGAGTGGAGGATTGTAATTTTGATCAATGGGAATAATGGTGACGAGTCCATCGAGCCAATGCAGTGCAATACAGCGATGCTGAGGATCCATGGCGACCAGAGGTCCACTTTCGGATCGTCTGCCCAACAAGGATGGATCCTCTCCCGACGGCAATCGTCCACTGGCATGCGTGCGAAAGGGATAGGGTCTCATGGTGGGTTCATAACTGAGGACCGCGTATTGATGTCGATCCGTCGTGACAAAGATCATGTCGACACTGCTTTTCTTCAATTTCAACGTTTGGAGACACGTCAAACGACCATGAATCGGTGTCGTTGCCAAGACGGGAAAGAGAGACGTCTTGTTGTGGTCTCCGCCGCCGCCATCATTGTTGGACGTTGTTGTCGAATTAGCATTAGTAGTACTGTTGTTGGAAGACGATTGCCAGGTTCGTAGTTCCAAACGACGACTCTTGGCCACAATCACGTCTTGCGTCGACGCTGCGTCATGAGATGCCACAAAATGACCCTTGCAAGTAAACAATACTCCACCGGGAGGATGAGCCGTCACCACGTAGTGAGACACTTCCTTGGCTATCGTTGATTTCCCGCTCGTCGTGGCGGAAGAAGAATTGGTGTTGGATTTGGGCGTCCCAGACGCACTGGACGTGCCAGTGGCCGTGTTGGCAGTGTTGCCGCTGGACATCTTTCTACTTTCTAACACTAACAACAACTAACTGAGATCTCTCCTCGCACAAACACCACCCAATGCTAGCTAGCTAGCTTCTGTAGTATTGACACTGATGTAGAGCGTTCTTTCCTCAAGCATTTAGACTAATGCAAGAGGCCATCCACAAACCTCCGGCTAGCAGGTTGGCCGTTGTTGTCTGTCTTGCAACCAAAGGAATGATTTCAAACTTCCCAGCGGTGCACGAACGAGATCTGAAATACAATGTCAAAGGTAAAAAAGATCCAAATGATGAAAAGTAATTTACACCCAGACACGCCTGGTAATGAATATTGCAGTTTCTAATTGAAACCACACTTGATTGTCATTGCTCTTGGTTCAGTCTACCGTACCGGTATCTTTAGATGCATAGCAAATGTTCTCCGTGTATGTTTTAGTTTGTTGATGTGGTTGCCTTTACCATGCAATACCATAGTTAGTTTTGGAACCTATAACAACATCATACTAATGAATGAATAAATGAATGACTACTGTACTACCATAGAGGTATGGGAATCACGGACTGTCACCACCAAAGTATCGAGATACTGGCTGTGTGAATCCAGAAGCAAAATTGGTGATTTGATTGGCGGCGGCTTGTACCCATTGCCGGGGAGCACATGGGGGATTGGCAGCGGTGGAACAGGTACGACCATTGTGGATCTCAGGATCCAATTGAGCATTGCAATATGCTCCGGCGAGAACCTGTTGTTTTAGAAGCAAGCAAAAGTTAGAAGAAGAGACATACAAGCAACCAACGCATACAGCAAGACTCGCTCCTTGACTTACACATAGTTCAATCTTGATCCAGTTGGACATTTCGTAAATCCGTGTATACAGATAGTAATGGGAAGTCTCACCACAGGTGGTGGTGGCACGATTTGGGTAGAAACCAGTCAAGATACCAACCTGGAGAAACTCGGCACCAATGTCCAGGTTCAGGCGTCCAATGGGAGAGCCACTGTCGCCACTACAGGGCCCCACTTCGGTGGAGTTGGCTGCAGCCGCGCACAAGTGTGTGTTTCTATCGTATCCAGGAATCCCACGAATCTCCCCTTGGTTTCCTGTTTCTCGCGGAGCACAATTCCGCACGTACGATAGTGACGCCTCTTGCAATGCCGGGGACGACATGCTCTTGGTGGTCTCATTGGTGGCCCCAAAACCAACTATTCGGAGAAAGTTCCCATCGAATAGCCCTGGTCGGTTACCATTAAACCCGGCCCACTCCACAACCCAAGACGCAGGCATGGCCACATTGAGTTTGACCAGAGCAATGTCAAACTTGTAGTTTACGGGATCGTAACAGGGATGAGTGCGGGAATCTATGGCAGTAACAGGTTGCCTCATATTGTTGTCATTTGGCCGGACTACCACTGAGAATGGAAAACCACCAAAGCTATCGGAAATGCAAGTAGCACTGGTCATGACAATTTGCGGATGAATCAGAGTCCCATGGCACTGGTTGCGTCTACCACTGGTGCCCAACATGACTATCCATGTCCGTTCAAATTGGCCGCTGTCAACACCGCCAACAATTCGAGGACCGGCGTCCAACTGACGTTGTCCTCGTAGACGATGATGGCCATGGAACCCGTTCTGCTTTCTCTCGGTTGGCTCTGACTCTGGCAACTGGGCGTCTACCGCAGACAAGGGTACGACCAGAAGGAGGCAGCCAGCGACTACCAGCAGAAGTGACAACATGGTCATCGTCAAGATAAGATAGATGTTGCTCCTTGGGTGTTGTGTTTTGGCCTGTTGTGGGATTGTCTGGAGGATTATCCACGTCCCACCTCTCGGCTAAGTAAACTTTCCAACGGTTTGACGCAGCAGTTGGATTGACTGAGGTTCACCACTTTTGAGGTTGTAAAGGTCCGAAGCGCCTACTACCGTCGATACCGTACACCAAGATCAACCCGTACCGAACCGCTCCTTGGTGCTCTACTAGCTAGCTAGTCCCAGGTACTACCGTAGCCAACGTGGGAAAGTGGTATCGGGGGGTTCTTCACAGCAAAAAGCGACACGGTTCAGGTCGTCGAAGTCACTCAGTTCTTACGAATGTGTGCAAGAGGGCCAATGGCGAGAGTTTCGGGTCAAAGCTGCGGTGTCCTGTAACGAAGTCCAACGCAAATTGCACATCAGCTCCATAGTTGGTTGCTTGCATGGGCTGATCGATTGCCTTTCTACGTCGGTGCAAACACAGCGATCTGAGCAGTCCCGTCGGACTTGAAAACACTGCTAGTAGTTTTAGATGGTGCTGCTTCTGCATGCTAGTAGCTAGTATTTTCTTCGAGCCCCTTTGTAACCGGAAAGCAACCAGCCAAGTTTTGTTAGATATTATACGAGATAGATGTCAGCAAGCCGAGGTACAGCATGCAGCCAGTGGACAGAAAACGCGTAAAGTGACAGGATCGACCTGAAGCTAATGTGAACCGCACCCAGGAGTATTTTTGGTATCTTCATACCGCCTTTTACACGCCTCCTCCAAAGAAACGAAACACTTGCTGGGAACCCTCACCGACAAAGGATGTGATTTGATTTGCGGCTTGCTGCAACCATTCTCGTGGAGCGCACGGGGGAGGGTCACCACCAGACGTTGCGCAAACGCCACCGCCACCATCCCTATCAAAACTGTTGCAAAAAGAGGGTTTTGTTGCTTCAGCAGTATTGTCCTTTTGATTGTTACGTTGATGTTTGGCATATTATTTTCACAAGCAGATCATAATAGAAGATGAGAAAGACGACAAGAAAACGTAACACAGATCATACCACCAGACAATTCTTACACATATTATCGTCTTTGCCCAATTAGACACTGATGAGACCCTCGTGTAGAGGTGATAATGGGTATCGTCTCCGCACCGTGCTGAACCAGTATTTGGGTCGCGATAGAATCCCGTCAAGATACCAACTTGGGTAAAAGCTCCTGTAGTAGCATCCAAGTCTGTGAGGCCAATAGGAGAGCCACTGTCACCATCACAGGGTCCCACATCTGTCGTATTGGGAGCATTAGCACACAAGTGGGTCGCGGCATCATATCCAGGGATGCTCGATCCACATAGGCGTTCATATGACAGAGTTGCCTCTTGCAATGCAGGGGATGCTGAGGTTCTGTCACTGTCACTTGCGGCTCCAAAACCAATAATCCTGAGGTAGTTGCCGTTAAAAACTTGCGTGTCTGAATCCGCAAATGTTACCGGACCGTAGGCGGAACTCAACACGGTGCCTAGCTTGAGCAAGGCAACATCCCACCTGAATCTGCTGGAGTCAGCGCATGGATGGATGAAATGGTTTGCCACACTTATTGGGGATGTCCTCATGTTGTTGTCATTTGGCATGACAACCACCCTCGATGGAATACCACCAAACGCACTGGAAATGCAGGTGGCACTTGTCAGTACAAAGTCGGCACTTACAAGTGTCCCATGACATTGGTTTGGGCTACTGCTGGTGCCAATAACAGCAATCCATGTTCGAGAAAAGGGAGTGTCCACACCCCCCACAACTCTTGGGCTAGCATCCAGCCAACGATCTTCGTCCTTTCGGAATCCTCGCAAACGGTTGTCGCCACTATGCTCCGTTTCCGAGTCCGTTGGTGTTGCTGAGGCAACAGCGCACAAGGATAGAAGAAGAAAGGCGAGAAGCAGCAGAGGTGCACAAATTGAAGTCAACATCATCGTCTTCACAAGCACCGGGCTGGACCGCTGGTGTGATGTTCTGAAGATGAGGTTTCGACAAAGGGGGCAACAAGGATGGGAAGATGGCTCCACTTTTGAAGTTTACTTTTCGAGCACTTAACCACGTCCAGCCCGCGCTCAACGCTTTCCGACATCGGCTCCTAAGTACCATGACTGGCGTTGAGTTAACCACAAATTACGGGCTCTCACATTTCCATCCCTTGAAAGCGGGGAACACAACCACCAACCACCACCACAACAAAGAAGTGTTCATCGTCCCAAACACCAAGATGCTGGATGGACCGTTCAGAATCGGAGCTGCTGTGCTTCTAGCACTTGTCTTTGTTGTCTTGGGAAAATATTCTCCGTCGTCCTACAAGAGCTTGAGCCACAGTCTGCTGCGACAACTCCAACGCGAGAGTGAGGAAGTGACCACCATTGAAGTCAACAATACTTTGATTGATGGGGTTCCAGTCGGAGGGATTTTAGAGTGGTTCGTAGAATTGAATGAAATCATATTTGAAAGAGATGGCAGGCTGGTCAGGTCAACAGCATACTGCGCTGCAACCCTGATCAGACCCAATAGTAAGCACCTGGGCGGCCAAAATGTGTGCTTCAAACCTGCTTCATTCCTTCTTATTCTCCTTCTCCTTCTATCGGTTATTGAATTGACATCTATAAATAGTCGTCCTAACTGCAGCTCATTGTCTTATTAATGGTTGCCCCTTCAATGTTCGGGTGGGACCTCGTTTGCGAACCGAGGATTCAGGGAACAACCCGGGAGGTACAAAGGTCAATGTCGTAGAGGGTTCTTGCAGACAGCATCCAGATTATGGCCAACAACCAAATCGATTTGATGTTGCCGTCTTTAAGTTGGAATTTGAAGTATCCCAAGATGTCATTGCTGTCAATAACGACCCTAACATCCCTCCAGACGGAGTGGCCGTCAACGCTTATGGATTCGGCATCTTCAACAATGATGATAGTGATCCGTCAGACATCATGAATATGAAACAACAAGTCTACGATGAAACCTGTCCAAATATTGGAACCAACTACCTTGAAGAATTCATGCTGTGTGCCGAGATGCCACCGGCGGCCTGCAGAGGTGAGTCCAAAATGGAGTTTACGTACCGTACCATTTGTTCGATGCTTTACTTACATGTGCCGGTACTTGCCGTGGCGCAAAATGTATTGGACGCTTCTCCCTTTGTCGTTTGTTCTCAGGTGACAGTGGTGGCCCTCTGGTTTACTATGCGGATACCGGCACAGGATATCCCTTGGCAATTCAAGTGGGCATTTCTTCCTTTATCGAAGACCGCAATTTATGTGGCAACGGCACTGATGTACACACGAGGGTCAGTGCCTTTTCTGACTGGATTGAGAGGCAGAGCGAAGAACTCCAATCCTATAACCCACCTGTAGTGACTCAATGTTGCGCAGCAGCCAGCAGGGTATATTATTCTTTTCGGTTCATGGCTCAGGAACTGCGCAGCAACTCGACTGGAATTGCTCATTCCGTGTTTTCAGCTGTGGACTCACTTTTTGGCTGGTGATCGTATTTCATTTTTTATAATTGATTTGGAAAACAATAGATTTATTTGTTGCTAAAGAATCGAATAGCAAGCAAATTTCGGACCATTGTTTGCCGAGACTTAGTAGTCTAGCTGCCCGTCCGTTCCGAGCTAGGTCCAATACGAAGGATCCACGTAAATTACGTGACGCAATGAAAGTGCATTCTGTCGATGTCGGCTTGGGGGAAATGCGGTAGCTTGCTGCTCTGGTCGAAGCTGCAGGTTCCAAGCAAAAGCTAGGATATGGCTTCTCTGGCCAGCCAGCGTCTGGTACGGTACCAGTACATGTAGCTGGCCAGCAATGAAGTACATATTGGTACCAGACGGTGATGAGTAAATATTAATATGTTTGATTGATTGAATCGAATGATTCGATTCGATTCGATTCGTTTTGGCAAAACTTACACTGAAGCACGAGAGGCAGCCAATCGCGACAACGCCTGCAATGCACTAATAAGTAAAATCGGCTTTTACTGAATTTTGGGTAATAGTGCTACGGTAAGTGCGAGTACGGTGCAAAGGTACCGTACCGGTACCGGTACGAGAAGTGGGATTGCGATCCCCGTTTGCTCTTTTCGTGGCCTCGGGTTGTCCGCACAAGCACCTTTTGTCCAAGTCCGATTACAGCAGGTAATGTAATGTAATTATAGACGCTCGCGTTGAGTTTGCTTTTTGTTTTTGTTTTTGTTTTTTCTGTGTTGTAGTCTCCCACGTGTCATCGGGTTGTCTACAATGACTTCTTGTCTGAATCTCAATCGAATCCGGGTAAGTAAAAAATAAATGTTGACCTTTTCTCTTTCTGTGTCGTCGTCGCTCATATGTTGTTTGGCCTTAGGCAATGAATCATCATCAGCTAGTCATAGCCCTCAGCGAGTTCCACGTCATCCGTCACCATGACGTCCATCATGCAAGCCTTCTTCCTCTCTGCCTCTTGTACGTGGCCACAAGCTTTCTCGGCCTGTTCTTTGGAGACACCTTCGCCCAAGCGGCGGCGGCGGCGGCGATTTTCTTTGGCTTCCAGGGAAGGAAGAAGGCATTTTTGTGGGTATTGGGGAGGTCGATCTGGGTTCTGGAACATCTTTGATTCCCTGGAAAGTATCGCAGCATGGAGCGTTGCAAATGAGCAGCTGGCTTTTCGTACGAAGACTGCGATTGTAAGCAACCTACCAATCCCGAACCTGCCACTCTTGCCCCATAGCGTTTGGGTCTTCGAATGTACTAACTCCGTCACGAGCCAACATGTACACGTTGTCTAGGGATCCCATCAACCCTGTGCTATTTCCGAGCCACGCCCTCATTTCTGGACCAAAGAAACCGTCTACAGGGACTATGTCCACAGAAACCATATCCTTCATTGTGTCCACTTCAATGACACTTCCGTCGCCCACCTCAATGCCGAATACATGTTTCTTATCGTTCACTTGCGTGTGTGAAACTGGGTAGCCCGATATTGTGTTGGGCAACTTAGCATCGTTCACTCCGTTCAAGACGTACTCACCAAACCCGGTGACTTCCAATGTCTCATTGCCAATCCTGATTGCTGCGGTCGAAATAAAGCTGTAGTGGTATCGAATGGTGGTGCGAACATGGATATCCAAGCCAACACCGTGACCAAAGTCTGGGGCGTGTGCGAACACCAAGTCGCATTCTCCTGCACCATGACGACAGATTACATGAGGAGTGGGATTGACAGGACAAGCCCAATCGATCTGGAAAATGGCTCACCGTGGTAATCGAAGTATCCCCCCGCAAGCTGCTTGATGTGAGGGTCACAAAAGACGCCAGAGTCGCATGTTGCATTGAACGTCACCTCATACACATCTTCCTGAAGAAATCGTCCTCCATCATCGTCATCATCAGAGAAGACATATTCAGCAATTTCCCAGACGGTTTCAATGGCTAAAAGGCACCAACCAAGTCTCCCTCTTGGCCTCCTCTTCTTTACTTTTTTACTTTTGCTGTACCGGTCGCAAATGTCTTCCGTGAGGCGCAAGTTCACGTGACCTTGTGGGCTGGCCGGGCATCACTTACCGCTTCGCCTTCTTCTTCTTTTTCGTGTTCTTCTTGGTGGGTCTAGGCGTAGGTCTAGGGGTAGGTTTTGGTGTAGGTCTAGGGGTAGGTTTTGGGGTGGGTCGAGGTGTAGGTTTTGGGGTAGTCGTATCGAGCCTGCGCTCAACCAGATTGTCTCCTTCGTCGACCTTTGTATTCTTTCTAAGCCTGCGCCCAAGCGGAGTATCTCCTCCATCGGATGGCAACAATTCCTCCTCACCAAACAAGAAACAACCGGCATCACGGCATTGACAATCCATCAAAGATGCCTCGGCGCCGCCAAACAATGCTGGGTCTTCGCAGTCTTCAGATTCGTAGCCGACGCCATACGTCTGAAGGGTCAGCTGATCTTCGCTTACACCAAAACTGGCAAGAGCTACCAGCACGACACAAAGTACCCACTGAGAAAGCTTCATTTTCCCTGATTTTTTTTCAGTGGAGAGACTGGACCAAGAAAAATTGTGAGCTCTTGAATCAGTGTTGCCTTGGAGAGGTTTGCTTCGTCTAAAGCCACAGCAGGTGGCTATGCTGATTGTATCATGTAAACCAATGTTTCAGGAAGAAAGCAATCGAGAACCTCATAATGATTCCAATACTCGGGAATCATCAATAGGGCCCTCATCTCTCAAATGCGAGGAAAATTAGACAATCCGTGATTGTGGGAAGTATTTTTGAAAGCCCAGCCGAAGATTGGGTTGGTATTGATGCCAATACTCGGGAATGATCAATAGAGCCCTCATCTCTGAGAGGCGAGGAAAAAGTAGACTTCCGTGATTGCAGGGAAGCATCGTTTGCAAAGCCTAGCCAAAGATTGCTTTCATAGTGTGGCAAGTACTCGAGAATCATCAATAGAGCCCTCATCTCTGAGAGGCGAGGAAAAAGTAGGCTTCCGTGATTGCAGGGAAGCATCGTTTGCAAAGCCTATACAGCCAAAGATTGCTTTCATAGTGTGGCAAGTACTCGGGAATCATCAATAGAGCCCTCATCTCTCAGAGGCTAGGAAAAGTAGACAAAATCGTGATTGCAGGATCGTTAAGCCCTAGCAGCAAAGGTACGATCCTGAGACAAGCTAAAACTGCGGTACTTGGTTGATCTCTATGGCACCCAGAGGAATGCGGTAATTGGAAAGGGGCCTCCCTTTGTCAACGCTACCTTCCCGTACGGTACGAGCTTGGCAGAGCCTTCGTGGAACTTTGAGCTCGTCTCTCTTCGATTTATTGGAAGAGAGAGTTCGAGTAGCAGCAGTTTCCGCTAGTGAAGCGCTGACAAGCTATGGGCAGCTCTAAAATCAGGTACTGGTGCGGTCACACTTCCACTTCCTACCTGCAACCACTGCAGTCGCCGGCATGAAAATCTTTCGAGTACAGTACGACTTCACTCAAACATTGAGAGAGCCTCTAGAGCTAGAGGGAACGTTGAACCAAGACCAACCATAAGTCAGCTATCATAAGCCCCATGCTACCTTTCACTGCTACCGGTACCAGCACCTTCATACCGTACCACTTAGACACCGGTACCACTACCTTTGTGCCACATTGATACCGTTAGTAGAGAGGTTAAAACAATGTGGAGAAATCATAGTTGATAGTTGGTAGAACGCATGGAAAAATAAGTTTTTACTCCTAGTACGGTACATGTACAGAAAACTCTGAAAGGATGATGTCATGTCTTCGTTGGTCGAGCCTTCTTCAACAACGGTGAGATACCAGTTGGCGCGGGAAGAGTCGCAGCCATTTAGCTATTAAGACGGAGGAGGAAATTTCTGTAGTACCGGTTCTAGGCTACGAAAAGAATGTCTAAGGGTGTCAGGGCTCAGTCAGGCTGAATGGCGAATCCCAAACGCGGCTCGGGCAACAGCCTAATCGATAAAACTCAATTCTAGCAATCTGCCTCAGATCTGGCACAACCAAACACCAACTCATCAACCTGTACAATGGAAATGTAACGAGCAGTTGCTCGTTCGGGGAGAAATCCCCTCCCGCCCAACTCCGAAGAGAAGGCCTAGTGGCTATTACCGTTGCCGTAGGAAAGCTCCATGGGAAGAGGAGAAGAATGGGTTGAAATACATTAGTTCAGTGCATGAAGCTGTACCATACTTTTACGATACAGCATGGTACCGGTACCCAATGTTTGTCTGAGCTCGCCCAAGTTGGGTGTAAAGATCTTTGATTCACTCGACCCATTCGACTGAATCTTTTATGAGAACAGCTGCCATGGACTCCAGCCACAACACTTCCTTGGCTCTTCGCTTCCACAGCTACCGGTACCAGCACCAAAAGGAAAAAGTACCGGTACTACAACGTGCTGTAACAATCCAAAGCAAGTAAATCGTCTCTCAGTGCTGTGCTAATATCCAAAGAGCATCACCATTTTAAAACATGGGGGAAGACAGTATCAGTAGCGACAGAAAGAACCCAACGGTCTCCTCCACAACATCCACGACGACGATACGTCGGCGTGTAGTCCGCAAGAGAATCGTCTCTGCGAAAGCAGCAGGACCGCAGAGTGGCGGCGAACCTTTGACTCTGCCATCCTGGTTGAAAGTCCTCTTTCAAATTCTACTGGTGGAAATCCCCTTGAGTCTGTTGTTTGGATGCTTTCTCTTGACAAATGCTCTTCTCTACTTGTATTCTACGGTTTGGTTTCCACGGATGCAAATGCATTCCTGGACACCCGAACGAGCCGAACGGGAATTGACGCACTACGATGTTTCCTGCGACGCGGCCTCTGTTGTCACTACCAATCAAACTTTGTCTCTCTTGTTACCTCCGACATCCTCCCCCAGAGACCGAGTGGCTACCGTGCGAAAACACGGAGCTGGATGGATCACCAACCTGTTCAATGATGATTCCGTGTCTCGGTCGACCTTGCAACAATTTCGATCCTTTGCATTGAAGAAGAACCAAATTGTGGGAAACAACGAAAACACGGGCAATGTCGACGTTGTGGGAGTGATTGAAAATGACCATCGCTGGTCCTTTGCCTTTGGAGTGGACGAAGATCCATCCATTGCGCCCCTTTTGGAAGCGATTGGACGCCACACGATACTCCAAAGCACGCTCGAAGGATTGTTGGGGCCCAACCCGGCGCTCGTCGAATTGTCCACCATTACCGCCGAAGCGGGAGCGGTGGCACAAGGGTGGCATGTGGATACCACACAACAAGGAGATTCCCTCCAATATGCCAATACATTTAGTGACTTGTATTCGCTCTTGATTCCGGTCCAAGATACCGCCGCCACCATGGGACCCACGGCCATTTGTGCGGGGACACAGTACTGTTCTCATAGTACTGGATGCGACGAGTGGGGATTTTCACCATTACAACAACAACTGGACAATGGAACTATTATTTGGAAGGCCGGTGATGGCCTCTTGTTCAATTCGCACCTGCATCATCAAGGGACGGCGCACACGGGAGGACCCACGAGGGTAGCCATGGTGCTGTCCTTTGTGTCCTCTCGCAACAACAATCTACTGCCTCCATTGGCGGCGGGATATGTCATTCCTTGGACCTACATGGGATTTACACATCAGGACTTGGCACACGCCAGCACCACCATGGCACCCCCCAGGAACTTGTGGAGGTCGTTGGGATGGACGTCACAGAAATCTGGGTGGGATTACTTTTCCTTTTGTATAGGACACATGGGAAATACTCGAGATCCGCCCCTCGTGGTCCTCATGCCGTTTATCAAGCATCTCCCACTTTTGTTGGTGGGACAGGCCAATTTTCATGACACATTATCTCCCTGGCAAGTCTTTGTTCTAGACACGTTGTGGCGGGTGTGGGCTGCCTTCTTGATTTGCACAGTCCTGGGGTGTTGGGGCTATCTGTACATGCTCCTGAATACGATGCACCCAGCAGGTACTATGAATGGCTCAACACCCCGAAAGGCGGGCATGGGAACTGTATTGGTCCGTCTCGTGATTCTGAATGGAGGCATGGTAGCATTGGCACTTTTGTTTGTTCAACAATACACACAAGATGCAATCAATACGTCGACAACAACGACAATCCATGTTTCTACAACTGCTTTCACTGAAGAATATATTCAGAGTTTGGCGTCACCACAGGCACTCGATGTCATGATGGGGCCGCACTTCCTCGACGACGCCTTTCAGTGGATACCTGGCAATCGACAGTGGCATGCGGCCGCCCAGGACTTTCTGCCGTGGTACCTCGCTGCCTTCCCCTCGAGTTTTTCCAATGCTATGGTCGACTCTGTTCTGGAGCAAGCAATAACAACTGGTCAAGGAGCAACCCATCGTGTCATGATGCAAAATCAATACGCCGACTGGGTCGAGCTGACCAACACACAAGCCCGTGAACAGACACGGGTGTGGATGCATCGATTGCTACTATCGACGACGACAGCACCTTCATCCATATCTCGGCATCCATGTCGAATCAGAACATTGGCAAGATCAGCCCTGTGTAATACATTCCTGAATCTTGATGCTCTGTTCTCGCCACCACAGACCAACATGGCTGCCTCGCAACAGCAATCAGCCAACCCCAAACCATCAACCTGGAGACGGAGACGGCTGCTCTTGTCTTTAGTGCCACCAAAGGACAGTTGCTCGCGCAGTACTGCTTTACAACCTTGTAAAGAAAAGGAACAATCATTACGAAAGACGACATTTGAGGTCGGGGAGGTGGTAGAAGCAAGAATAAACTCCAAGACTCGAAAATGGTTACGGGCAACTGTCATTGAGAAGTCCCATGGCACCAGCTACATGGTGCGATTTGAGGTGGATCTACCAGAATATCGTTTAGAGGATCCATTGCCTGCAAGTCAACTCCGGAGAATCAAGTCAGGCACCCAAAGCTGACAAGAATGGCCAGACCTTGCTAGCGTTGCGGGGGCTTTGATTTGAAGGATATCAACCAGGAAGGCTTCATTCGGCAAACCTGCAAATAAACCCAGTGGTTGGATACTGGTGCTGCCTGCCTGCCTACAGCGAAGGAAGGACTACTGTATGAAATCTGAGTTTCAGCATTGTTTTTGCCATCACATAGTGGTTACTTCATGGAGTGAAAGAGTTGCCATTGAAGTAGGTGGTACTGTAGGGTAAATAAATGGAAAAGATCAATGGAAAGCTTCTGGCTGATTTCGAATGCAAGCACTGCTTCCAAGTGTGTATCAAGCACAGCAAGTGGTGGTCAACAATGGAAGCTCGTTTTCACCCCCGAAGATCAGTGAAGATCAGTGCCGCATCAATGGGACCTTCGTTTAGTTATTAATCTACAGTGATGGTGTAATCTGGTGATTTAGTTCCGGTAATGAGAACAAACAAAGATCCCCTTTGAAGAACCATGTCAAGCAGTCAAGGACTTTAGTACAGTACCCGTATCCAATGCCGATCAATGAAGCATGCTAGCTTCTAATTGTTGTAGCTAACAGTAGTAGGAACCATGGCATATAGTAGTGATAGAAAGTCCCGTTGTTTATAAAAGTTTTGATTATGTCTTTCTTTAGCGAATTGACAATGTTGTCAACCCGAGAAAGAGAGTTTGTATGGTACTGTTTGTTAATGATACATAGCAGACTCATAGCAGTGTCCTTGAGCGGCTTTTCTGTCTGTTTTTAGGCCATCAAGGCGAACCCTCTTGGTTGCCTGGGCTGACGACGCATTGGTTGCTGATTCAATGATGATGGTGGCAAGACGGTCATCTTGAGTTGATTTCTATTTTGCAGTTCATTGCGAGCTTGTGCTGTCATGTATGTCATTCGGGCAAGTCGTTCCTTGCGGGCTTTTTGGGCTTTGAAGGCTCGGTACTCGGCTCGGAATTGAATGTAGTCTTCTGGTTGGTAAAAGAGTTCTTGTGCATGTTCCCAGTCGAGGCGCTGGTATGTTTGCACAGAGGCAACTTCGTTTTCGGAAAAGGTAACACGAGGCATGATGAAAGGTTTTGTTGTTGGTTGTAGTAGGTTGGGATGTGAGAATCTGCGTTTTGGAATTGTGAACTCTCCACCGGATCCTTTGTTTCTTTGCTTGTTTCCCTTGCCTTTACCTTTGCTTCGAACCGGCGACCTCTCCTCCAAAGTTTACCCGCAGCTTCACGCTTGCTTCACGCAGCAGGAAAGGCTCAACATGTCTTCTCCAGCTCTTCTCTACGATTAGCCACTGGGATCTGGGATTTGCGATTCGTGCAAATTTATTTTACTTAAAAGTCGTTCCAACTACTCCTTTTTGCGTAAGAACTGTGTCTGTGTGCTGTCCCAGCCATTCGATGATGACTTTTAATTAAAGAACAAATCCGAGCAGCTTCTGGGTTCTGCAGAGGGCAGAAGGTTACGATTTCATACGATTTCATACGATTATTTATTTCAGGATTTCAGCAATGCGAACTGCGAACTACTGTATCAATGAAGCCTTGGTGGAACCTTAACCTACACTTTGGTCTCGCTTTGGTGACTTGGTGGTCATGGCTTCCAAGTGAGTGGGGATTATAGAAGCAGCCACCCGCTGGTACGGTCTCCACTAGGTTTCAAAGCTGCTTAAAACAAGCACCCAGCAGAACATGGATAGGCTCATTTTTAATTAACATATTGTTTCCCTTCTCACAACCGGACTCGTAAGCGGATTTAGTAACTGATCCGGAATTTCTAAGAGAGTACCCCAAGGAATGTTGAAGAGTCTCTTTGATTTAAATAAAATCTGTCCCCAAACAGAAAATATGGCCTATATTCGCTAGGTCATCATCATCTATCATCATCTTTGCTCTCTTCCTTATTGGCATCTAAATCATTACGAATATGATTACCAAATGCAATGAGAGCACTTATTGGTGTTGAGCACAGAATGTGTCTCTCAAGATTCATTTTGCCAGTTGGGGTCCCATGTCATAGAGTCCAGAGTCCAGAGAGCCCCAAAGCCACTTTCTGGATTCTGGAGCTCTTTCTGGAGCTCTTCTGGCAAAAATCTGAAGCCTTGCTGCTGCCGGTAGTACCGGTAGTACCGCGTGCTACAACCTATGATACCGCCTAATTCTTCTAGGCCCACGATTCGAATGATTCGATCCAGTATTCGACATCAAGCAACGATCAAAAGGAGTAAAGGGAGTTGCGGGGAATGGACTTTTTGAGTACTTCCTTTTGGGGCAACTTCTGGTTTATGTCAATCTTCCAGTTTGAGTCATGCTACCGAATTGCAGCAATCTTCCATATTCCATCTTTCTTCCAGATTACGTCACCCAGTACTAATTGCTACGCGATTTTACGTAGCGCCTTCCAGATTGCGTCATTCTTCCACATTGAGTCATTCTTCCATTTTGATTCATTCTTCCGGATTGCATCATTCTTCCAAAAGCAAGAAATTGAACATTGTCAAACACGCGAAAACAGGTACTACGGATTCGGGAAGAACTGTCCTTTTCCAGGACCGGAAGCGGATTTGCCACCCTCCCAAGCCAATTTCACCAGACCGGAAGGCGATTTTCCTTGAGCTTTACTTAAGGAAAATACCCTGTTTAAGGATAGAGTCAGCAGAGAAAGATCACAGGCGATTTTGACCAGGAGTTCGGATTACGGCTCTCGTAGAAACCTACACAACCTATGTACTGGGAAGGAAAATCTCCTTCCGAGGGTGGGAAATCCGCTTCCGAGCATGGAAAAGGACAGTTCTTCCCGAATCCGTAGTATTCCCGCAACTCCAAAAGAGCTGTAAAAAGTGAAAAGGACAAATAGATGCCCAAATTGATCGGCCACCAATAGATCTACTTTGGGAAAAGTACGAAGAGCTGTCAAGGCGTCAAGGCCTTGATGCCTTGATGCCGACCTCGCCAGCTACCGGTGGTACAGTACCTTCCCCCACTGAAGTAGTGCCGGAGGACTTGGATCTTGTCAAAAGCTCAATGGCGAAGTAAATAAATGAGGCATGCCAATCCTGTCAAATTTACAAACGATACCCGCAGACATTGTAGGCAAGCCAAACGTATACAGGAATCCAATCGCAACTACTCAATAGCTACCAATAATACTGCTAGTAACCATGCTTCCATTTGATGCCCACAACCATGTCCACATGGGACCCTCCCCTCCGATCCAGGCATTGCTGCCATCCAGCGCAACTGCAGAGATCTTGCCTACTTGTTGTTGTTGTTTGAGTGGCATGGCCATCATGTCCACACATCCACGTGATTACCAGACTGTCTTGAGTCTAGCCAAAGACCTTCCAAGCCAAGTTGCATCTTCATCATCCAGCACATCCATTGTCCCCTGTTTGGGAGTCCATCCATGGTTCCTGCATGAATTGTCGTTACAAGACTGGCAAGTAGACGACAACGACAACAGCAGTTTGCCCACATGGATTCAAGAGTTGGAGGCGTTGCTGGTGGCCAACCCACATGCCATGGTGGGAGAAATTGGTTTGGACGGATTTCATTTTGATCCCACCACCCAGCAACTCACGTCGCCCATGGAACGCCAAGTCGAAGCATTTCGGCTGCAACTGGAACTGGCGGCTCGATTGGATCGTCCCGTCAGTATTCACACGGTACAATGTTTTGGACCCTTGTTTGCCGTATTGAGTCAATTCTCCTCTTCCAACAAGAAACGCAAAAAGAAGAAACAATCGCTCCCACCCAAACTTTACTTTCATGCGTACGGGGGCAAAGCTGCCACGGTAGAGCAAATACTGGCACTGTGTGGGAGAGAAATTGGAAGGGTTTATTTTGGGTTTGCACCCATTATCAACTTTCGATCCCCCAAGACACTGAATGTCATTCAAAAAGTGGGGATTGAACGACTCGTCTTGGAGACGGACCATGAAGATGCGGCTCGTGTACCGACCAGCATGGAACAGGGAATTGAAATTATTGCCGCCGCATTGGAGATGGGCACGCAACAAGTGGTGGATCAAACCACCGCCAATGCCATGGATTTGTACAATCTGAATTGAGTACCCCCCAAAAGATAATGAGAAGAAGCAACAATCAGCAACCAATCTTGGATTTAAAGCTTCTTCCGTCAATTTATTGTTTGGTTGGCATGGCTAGACTGCTAGTTGAAAACCAACTGGACTGGACTGGACTCTTCACTTGGAATTTTAGCAAGTGGCATATTTTTTCTGGTTGACAGTGGCATATTTTCCCTTGTTGATGCCATTTTCTCAACCCACAGCACAAAATGTATTTGACCTTCCTACAAAGCACAATTTTTCTCTTTCGTGCAAAAGCGTTACAGAACCAAAGTCTGCAATTGATGCAACCGACCTGCTAAAAGAGGAGCAAAAACTCCATGTTGCCTTTTTTGCCATGATCCTTTTTCACTTGGATTTGCTCAAAAGATCCATGGCTTTCACAAATTATGACGACCAGGTGGAATTTTCTGATGCAATTAGACTACTCCAAGAGAAAATCATCTGACTGCCAAAAGCAAATATTTTTAATCTATCGTCCGATACGATACATATTCTTTTATTTTCTATTTTATCTTTTCCCACCGGTAACCAAGTTGGTCGGGACCATGACGGGTCCCATTCGTACTCGTATCCGATAGAGACTGTCGTCGGAAAATGCGTAGAGGAATTGATCTTCTCCCAATGTCAAGGAGGTGGGTTGCGACGGCATGGGCAATATTCCCAATACACTGGCTTTCGCGCTGATAATGGCAATGCCTTGTGGAACAGCCACAAAGACATGTCCCTTTTCACTAACGGTCAAAGCCCCTGGTTGGGTACAGTTCAAGGCTTGTGTCAAATCCAAAACGATATTGGCGGCGTCATTCAAGACTGGTTTTGGCGGTGCTTCTGTTGTTGGCTGTTCCTCGTCACCTGCAGTAATCTCATCGTCCTTGGGCAAATTGTTGTCTGGGTCATCTTCTTCGTCATCCGCTAAATCGTCATCCGTTTCATCATCATCATCGTCTTCCATTGTAACCGCCGGCATTTGTTTGAGAAGAACACGTCCGTCGTGTTCCAAGACGGTCGCGTACAGGGAGAGCCAGGTGGGATCCATGGCCATGCCACCAATCTCTTGGCTACCAGAATAAATGAGATCCACTGGATGGGAATGATGCGTTTGATTCCATCCATGAGCTTTGCGACTGACCGTCAAGGAAGGCAGTGATTCGACATGCACCGCTTGGGACAGTCGATAAATGGCGGCTAGTCCACAATCATCTGGCTGTGTGTCGGCCACCAACAAATCGCCATACGGGTTCATAAGGAGTGATTTGGGTTGAAAGAGTCGTCGCGTAGTGTTGTTGGGACGACAGGCATCGGGGACTTGAATCATAAGAGGCGTTCGAGCGCCATTGGAATCTTCCATGCGAATAATTCTTCCTTCCCCCCATTCGGCAACCACCAAGGATCCTTCGGAATGTCGGGTTCCAGCGGGATGAAAATCAATCGCCATGCCGCCGCTGCCGACACTAGTACTACTACTACTACTTGTTGTTGTGGTAGTTGTTTGGTTGGCATGACAGGGTTGGTAGACACCGGAGCGACAACCACTGTCTTCCAAATGGAGCGATCGTCCAATGGCAATGGGTCCTCCACCAACTTCCCATCTCCAAATCCGTCCATTGCCGTGCGATTGCGAAAACAACAAGTAGCCTCGGCCCAATTCGTCATCGTGTTTCCAAATCGATGCCACAATCCCCTTCATGCCACGACCGGTTGCCTGCAAATTCAACGAGTATTGTAGTTCTTGTTCTTGTTGTTCTTGTTGCGCCTTACACGACGAGTCGGCCAGGAAAAAGACTTGCGACAATCCTTGGCAATTGTCGTTGTTGTCGTGTACCAACAAGCGGGTCGAGATGGGATCACCCAACGTGTTGCTGCGACCCCATCGAAAGCCAGAGGATTGGAGTCGTGTCGACGCAAAATAGGAAAAGGCTGGCACGAACACCAGCAACCATGCCATGGACGGTTTGATCGTCATGTTCAAAGAGGCGGCCATGGTGGACGGATGGATGGATGGTGTTGACAACCCAAAATTGCAGCGTTCAAAAAAAGCTCTACACTGTATGTACCGGATACGACTGTACGTGCTGAGGAGAGGAGAGCAAATCGAATCGAACCAATCGAGTCGAATCGAATCGAATCGAGTCGAATCGAGTCGAATCGAATCGAACGAATCCATGGTGCTGGATCCTACCGTACTGGTACCAGCCAGGTACCGTACCGGTACTGTCCCACTACAAGTAAGCATGACTGTGCCGCTGCTGGTACAACATGAAAACGGCCAGAAGATGACCCAAGAGAGAGAAAGAGACCCAAGACGAAAGAAGAAACCTTGGCCAAGGCGCGTTCAGAGGAGTTTCTCGACTCAATCAAGCTCAACAAAGAGGATTATGGTGAAAGAGCGTACTGGAACTAAAAGTGGTTTATTGCTAACTTTTCCCATGATGACCTAGAAACAAATCTTTGCTGCTTGGCACAAGTTTCCAAATTCAAACAGCATTGCCAAAGACACCCTACTAGAGGACCGTCATCGAAGATTTGGAGCCATTCCATGGCACTTATGTTCCACTGACCAAAAGTTTCTATTGCTACAAGAACAAATACAGGAAACTGACCTTCGCAAGATCAATGCAGAGAAAGTGAAACGAATCCTCGAAAACGCTGTGGAGCTCAATGGTGGCGACAGCGATGCTCCATGTTCCTCCATCATGTGCATCACCGGAGAACAACCTTACTATTTGGGCACCGCATCATTACGTGTAGTCTCTGACCTGGTGCAAGAAAAGGTTGCAACACGACACATGGCAGATCTGTGGAATGAGATTATGGCCCAAGAACCAGCCTCTACCCGTGGCCATCTTTTTGAATCATACGTCCGGTCCCCCTTTGCTCGCGAATCTAAAAAGTACAGATGTCGGGCTGCAGTTGGAAAAAGCCACAGAGACTATGGCGTCTTCTTTGACCTGGAGTTGGGAGGGTGCACGGCCACATGGATACGCCGGACCAACAACATGATTGGAGATTGCAAGAACGGAGACGACAGAGGCATTTTCTACTCTTTCAATGAAAGCGAACCCATGATGGATTTCATGTACAAGCGTGGCAACGAATACTATGCAATTCAGGTTACCATTGGCCGGACACATGACTGCGACAGCGGCAAGCTGGACCGCTTCTTGGGTGAACTCGATCCTTCAAAACAACCAGAAATTGAACTTGGTCTATGCAGTACCCAACGGGACATTCAGCAACTTCACCACAAGTCATGTAAACCCAATAGTCAACATGAACCCTGCTGGCAGATGTAACATATTGCAGCCCATGTGGAGATACCCCGACCCCACCCAGCTTGCTTGTAGTTGTGAGAGCAATGTACGTATAAGGTGTCCTGCATGATACCATACATACAATCCCTGGAACTAGTTCACCCGAGCATGCATTTGATCCATTCAAGGAAACCTGAAGGATTAACTAGCTAGGCGAATCCCCAATGTGCTTTTACGGTACATTGTGTGCTACCAGTACCAGTCTGGATCAGTTTGAGAAGGTTCCGGTATTAGAGGTTCCATTGAAAGCTGAACTCATGCCCTTGCTTGGTAAACAACAACGTTCAACCCAGGCTAGAACATTTGGCACAGGGAAAAGAACATTTTGTTGGGAGCCACACCCGAAACACAACCAAGTTGTCCTCTCGCCTGTGGACAAACCGGAATGCGGAGGTCCTGAATTGGGACAACTCTTGCAGCAAGTGTGCGTCTGCGGTCTACAATCCATTTCTCGCCAATTTCCTCGCCAGATTCGTCTCAGATTCATTATTGGAAGACTTAACAATTTGTGGCTGACGTCACAGCAAAATTCTGTCTTTGTCCAATTTGCTTAGAACAGGGACACTTTATTGGTCACTTTGAAACTAAAGTATCCATGTGCAGCTGTGTCCTTTTCTTTCCACATAAACTTGAAAATTCCGACGAGGACAAGTTCCGACAACAACTTCGCTCTTTGCGTGCCGTGGTGGCCATTTTTTGTGTTGCCTGAAACGCACTGTCAACCCACCCACACCAATAGAAACGTTGGAGGTTGACACTATTCTCTGGGTGTGATTGATTTGATTTGCCTTCAATTATTACAAAAGCGTCAATCCGATCAGTCGCACGCACACACCGTCATCGGCATCTCACTCGGCTTGAAACTTTTCCTCTCACACTTTCTAACTCTTGTGTCGAAAAACCAACTTCGTACTACAGTACCAACACCACCTGCATTATTCCAAGAGAAAACAAGAAACCACACCTGCAAGAACCATGCAACAGTTTTTGTCATTGGGACTGATGATAGTACCCACCCTGGTTTTGGGAGAATCTTCAGCTCTTCATCAGAGACAGCTGATTGTGAATGGGCATGTGGCTCCTTTTGGTCGCTACCCGTACTTTAGCACTCTGGAACATTACTGTGGAGGCAGTCTCATTGCCCCTGATGTCATTTTGACGGCAGGCCATTGCATGCCCAAACACAAGTACGACGTGCAGCCACATGTGGGTCGCTACACCTTCCATCATCACAATAATGATACTTCCATGGTTGTGGACATTCGTGCCATGGACCGTCATGAGAACTGGGAAGCTGTGGGAGAAGATGAAATGCGATGGGATTATTCGCTCCTGTATTTGAAGGAATCCATACTGGATGTTCCCTACCTGCAGCTCAATCGCAATCCCAATCTGCCCTGGCCAAAGCAACCACTCGTCGCCATGGGCGTGGGATGGACTGATCCCAGTGATTGGAACCAGGATCACAAGGCCAATACGCTTCGAGAGGTGGAATTGAACTATCTGCCCAATGAGCAGTGCCAGTGGGCCAATAACAGCCACAGTGTGGAGGAGGATGATGATGACAATGACGACGAAGTGACTAGCTATCAGGGGCGTCTCCATCGCGATCACTTGTGCACCACTGGTGGACCCAACAATGAAAGAGATGCATGGTGAGAGAAGTGTCAACTGGAACTGTGTCAACTGTATGTACAGTGATTGGTATCCATGGGCAGTCTTGTCTCATAGCTGTTGTGTGCTCTTGTTGCCTTGCTCTTGTTACATTAAATTTAGTGCTTATGACAGTGGAAGTCCCATTATCATCCAGGGTGATTCGCCGGAACAAGATGTGCTAGTGGCGTTGGTGTCTTGGGGAGAAGGATGTAAGTGGTCATTCACAGATCTGGCTGAAATGTGTTGTGTTTGCCATACTCACACGCCCTTGGTATCGAATACTGCAACACTACTAGGTGCTGATCCGGACTTTCCCGCTGTCAATGCACGCATCACTGCCGCTCTGAACTTTATTGACCAATCGGTCTGTCAACATTCCGCCAATCCTCCGCCCGAGTTTGGATGCAACAACAGCAGCAGCAGCACTGAGGAACCCACTCCACTAACCCCACCAACACAACACGGACATAGTCTGGGCAGAGCTGTGATTGTTTTGTTCCTGGCAGCAGCATTGTATTGGCTTGGCCAAAGGATCAGATCCAAGTGCCAAGACTCCAACAGCGTTTCTTGGAGACCCGCAAACAAAGACCATACGGATCCAGAATATACAGGAGAAACGGAATATCTCTATCATTCGTCACCTACATCGTCCTCTGGATCCAAGGAGAGTCGGTCCTCCTATAATGCCATTGAGTTCTTGACAGTATAACCTTGTCTCGACTGACTTGCAAGGCAGCCAGCCACCAATGCTGATGCATTGTAGCAAAGATCCTGGACACATGTACAAGGGAAAGATCAGGACACAGCTGCTTCCTTTCCTGCCAATTGCTGTTTGCTTTTTGTGTCTTCAAGCACATGCAATGCAACAACCATGCTAAGCTAGTCTAGAGCTAGAGCTTGCCGCTGGATCGAAAGAGACAATCAACGCACTGAGGAACAGTATCATAGTTCAAACAAGCAATTTGGTTATTGGACCTTTTTATTTTAGTTTTATACATTACATCAAATGGACTCTCCACAATGTCGACATGAGTTGACTGGTCTTGAAAAGAACCATGTAAACGCGCTAGACATGACGTTCTTCGACCAAGACTCACCACCCATCTAACTTTAACAAAAGTTGGATCTGGCTTTTGCTGGGAACTGCCTTGTCTTGCACCGCTCTAGTGCAATTTGCTCTTTGGTAAACTATTTCGTACTTTCACCACCCATCATGCGTTGTATCTCTATCTCAATCGTCGTCTCGAACTAACTCAAATCGTCGTCCTCGTCTGCCTCGTACACTGATACAAAGTCGTCCTTGCCTGGCATCGCCTCCGCAGAGTCGTTCCAGTCCGATGTGCTATCAGCCATGGTTTGGTTAGAAGCTCCCTCACCATCTAGCAACGAGCTCGCTGTGATGTTTTTATTCATCAAGACGTTGCTCGAGTTTGAGGATGAACTTTCCGTCTCGTCGACAACAACACCACAAGGACAGTCACATCCACACAGTATCTCAGAGCAACTCATTGTAAAACGTTCCAATCCGCACAGCATCGAGTTCACATTTCCAGAGATCATTGTGTTGGCGATTGTGAATAGGTCTAGGTTGGGAAGAGTGGCTACTTCGTTCGGGATCGGTCCGGTCAAGAAAGTCGAGTCCAGACGGAGGGTTTCCAGGCGTGACAAGGAGCCGAGTTCAGGAGGAATCGAGCCGGAGACGCTCGTCACCGAGAAGCTGATTTCGGTTGCCTTCTTCATCTCTCCCAGTTCTACAGGGATCGTCCCGTGGATATTCCTGTTGTGGCTCAAGTCAAAGATATCGCCTCGAGTCAACAGCCCAATCTCGGTTGGGAGCTGTCCTGATAGTTGATTCTCCCATGCAACCAAGTTTTCGAGGTTAGTAAGGAGTCCAATTTCGGTCGGAAGACTCGACTCTAGCATGTTCAGCTCCAAATAGACGGAATGGAGCGAAGGCAAGAGTCCGGCTTCCGACGGGACCTCACCAGACAGGGCATTGCTCGACACGTCAAGCACTTGCAGCGAGGACATTAAACCAATTTGCGAAGGCAATGAACCCGTGATCATGTTGTCAACCAAAATCAGTGCTTCCAGATTTGTGAGCCAGCCGATCTCGTGGGGCAGCGTGCTCCTCAAGCTGTTGGACTTGAGGGAAAGCTTAGTCAGCTTGCCGAGTGCACCAATCTCTGAAGGGAGCTCCACAATGTCGTTGAAGTTGCAAGAAAGAGCTAGAAGGTTCTGGAGAAGGCCAATCTCGGTTGGAAGCGCACTTTCAAAGCCGTTATCGTCCAGATCCATTTGAGTTAGGAGACTGAGGGATGAAATCTCTGGAGGGATCGCTCCAGAGAAGCGGTTGGCATTGAGGTTGATGGCTTCCATCGTCGTCAGGTTGCCGATGGACGGTGGAATTGAGCCACTCAGCTGGTTGCTATTCAAGAACAAATGTTGCAAAGACTGCATGTTGCTGAGATCAGGGATGGACCCTGAGAGCTTGTTGTAGCTGAGGTATAGAAATTGCAGTTTTGTCAGCATCCCAATCTCAGAAGGCACCGTGCCATCAAGAGAATTGAAAAACAGGTTCAGCGTAGTTAGATTTCTCAAGAGCCCGATTTCAGATGGGATTGCTAGGTGAAGATCATTGTTCACGGCCCACAGTTCTTCCAACAGAGTCAATTTGCCAATCTCCGAAGGCAACATGCCTTTGACATTATTGTTTGAAATGTTGAAAGCGACTAAGCTTTCTAGATTCCCAAATGTAGAAGGAATCGATCCGGTCAACTCATTCCATTCAAACAGCAGGGATTTCAGCTGCGTGAGCTGCCCCATCTCTTTCGGCAGTGAATGAGAGAACCTGTTCTTAGACCAATCCGCAATCTTAAGTTTATCCAAGAGTCCGATCTCCGTGGGAATCAGCCCTTCAAACTTATTTTGTTGGATGTCCATGTTTTCTAGAAGGGATAGCACCCCAATCGTTGACGGAATCGTGTTTGACATGGCATTTTGAAAAAGATTCAACGTTCGTAGCTGGGGCATGTCGAGGCCAAGTTGATGCGGCAAGGATCCGCCGACTTGGTTATCTCCAATGTGCAAATGCCGTAAAGATGACATTAGCGTGATTTCAGAAGGTAGGTCACCCTGAAGCCCGTTGGATTGCAGGACGAGAGCATTGTATGTATTTCCCTCGTCACAAACACTCCACCCAAAGAAAGTTGCTTTTGAGAACCAAAGACACTCGTGCTTCTCATAGCTCAACCAATCTCCATTATCGTCCCAGTTGGACCCGTTTGTGGAGAAGTACAGTGTTGCCAGGGAAAACCTTTGCTGGAAACGTTGCTTTGAATAGATATTGAACCATGGGTCCTCTTGCATCCATGCCCATGCTTTGGCCTGTGCTGATTCTGGATCGTCCAAGATTGCCGTCATGGTGAAAGCTGGCAAATCCTCTAACCTGACCGACGGTACAGAATGAGATGTTGTGTTGGAGGAAGATTCCGACGGAGTATCAGACACGTCGTATGTTGTATCGGGGACTTCGAACGCTGTATCGGGCTTTTCACCAGCAGGTACTACGGTACCGGTAGTCTCCTTGTCCTCCTCACTCGGCGGACTGTCCACAATCTCGATGGATAGATTCGGTTGATCCTGCGTTTCCAAGACTTTCCACACTACCACAGCTGCAGCCGCCAGGACGACGAGAGCAATGATACAAGACACGACGACGATCAGGGTCCTGCGACTCTTCGGCGTTGCATCTGCGGGGGTTGCTTTGTCCTGATTATTGCCTTCGTTTGCTTCGAGATCACCCTTTGCCGGTCCAGGTTGTACCTGCGTACGTTGTCCAGAAAAGCCCAATAGTTTCATTGGAGCAACCATGAACTTGTTGCCAATCTCTTCCTGTCCTTTTCCTCGCTCGCTAGAGCCAGTGCGAGACACCGTCGCGTCCACACTATCTTCTTGCGAGTTGGGCTCGATGACATTAGTGTCGCCACTGCCATGGCTGAGCAAACCAAATAACCAGCTCCTCTTCTTCTTAAACTGTGGCTGTTCGGTAGTCGGCGCAGAGGCAGTGTTGTCGCCAATCACCACTTGAGACTCCACGTCCACTTCTTTTTGTTGCTGCGACCCTTGCATCGAATCTGACTCTGACTCGGTGCTATTGGCCCGTAGCATCAATTCAATTTTCTCGTTGACCGACGGGGCCGTCACACGAGATTCTACGTCCTCGTCTTCTTCCTCTTTGACCTCTCCAAGTCTGTCAACAAGCGAGCGATCGTTGGCGCTTCTCCTTCTACGTGGTGTGATTTGGGACGTCGAGCCGTTGTTGGTCGAGGTAGTAGCCATCAATTCCAATTCCACTCGGTCGACGGATACGGTTTCCTGCCCTGCAATAGATGCTGGCTGCTTGTTGCTGCTTCCTTCGTATGTTTGAGAGGTCAGCTCGGAATAGTTGTACGATAGAGTTTCTCCACTGGAGTTACTACTGAGATCACTGCTACGACTGTGTTCTTGCGAGTTCCTACGAAGACCTTTCTCGTCGTCATGGCTGTGCCCGGTCCCGGAGGTAGCGCTCGTACTGTACGTCAGAGAGTGTGGCCCGGCTTGTTGCGAGAGAATAGCAGGATTCAAGTTGAGAATGACACCTGCCTTTTGCTGTCGCTGGCTTTTATTGATGTAGACGGGGCGAGCCGAAATACCCTTGCTGTTGCTGCTGCTACGGCGAGGAGAGGGAGACCGACGACTGTGCGACGATGGTTTCTTTTGAGGCGCATCAGAATGCTTCTGCCTCGCGTCATCGTCGTGATCCAGTCGATAATACGAAGATGCCTGTCGCGAGGAAATCCTCTTGCTCGAGTGCTTTTGCGGGCTTTCGGAAGAAGACCTGCGTCCACTCCTTTTACTGGGAGGGTACGTCTCGCGCCTGTCAATGGGAGGAGAGTCTTCGTAGGATCCGCTGCTATCGAAACGTCTTCTTGGCGGAGTAGTTCCTGGAGGACGCAATCGATGGGGCGTAGGTGGCTTGTTGTGCCGTGGCGATGCTCTGCGTGGCGTGGGCTGTTGAAGTTGGTACTTGGCTGCCTTGGTTCCTGGAGGACTGTGTCGATCGACTGCCTTGGATCCGGGTGGGCTTGGCCGAACCATCATCTCTTGACTATCTCCCAATGATGACGGCGTATAACCCTGGGCTGGTATCGACGATGGACTTTGGCGACTGTAAACCCCAGAAGGCTCTGGAGAGCTCGGCTTGGCTTCCTTGGACCTTTTCAAGGCCATGAGTTTTTGGTGCCGACGCCCTCCTTGGGGAGACAACGGTAGTGGCGACTCTGTGGTTTTTCTCTTGATAGAAGTTCTTGCGGGGGACTCTAGTGGCTCACTCATTCTTCTGGAAGCCTCTTCTTCCCCAACCAATCTTTTGGCCAGGGGTCTACTGGGGCGTCGCTGCAGTTTCCCCCCTTTGTGGACAGGCGAAGCAGATTGACTGCGCTGTCGGGTTGGGCTAATGGGCCTGGTAGAAAAGCTAAATGATTGCTGGTGATTAGAAGTTTTTGAAGGCATGGGCTGATTGTAAGTAAGAAGGCAAACAACAGGGGACAAAATTTCTCGCGCAAATCTGAATCAAACAACTTCGAAGCAGCAAGGGGTATCCTGATCGCCTGATCCCTTGGAGCTGTTTACGTTTGGCTTTGTGTGCGTCGCGTTGCGTCGCGTCAAGGCAATGTATGTATTCCTAAATTCCTTCTTTTATCATGGGTTGTACCTTTGAAGAGGTACTACACGTGTACGGTATCTGTGAACAAATGCTATCTGTGAAGAGGTACGTGCGGATCTGCTTTTGACAGGGCAGAGAACATTGAATGCGGAAGTACCCGAATTCTGCGAGTTTGTGACCAGGACAGCCTCAAAATTACTGGTTTCTATCATCCTTAGAATTTTACTACCGATGTGAGGATACTTAGATCAAACGTTGCTTTTAAAAGTCTAAGTACACAAAGCTTGCTGGACCTGCACGCTCTTCAATGACGTCATCGCATCTCACCCTCCCACCCTTCATGCTACAGCTGTAGCAGTGCACCATACTAGTATGCATCGACAAAGTTTTGACAACAAAGCAAACCAACAAAACTACTCGATTAACCATGGCAACGACGAGCAATGGGCACTCCAACAACGGCATGAAGGGCTTGACAGCAGATCAAGCCGAGGAAGCTATTGTCAGATTCCAAAAGTTTCTCCGGTATGAAACGGTCAGTGCATTGGCCGTGGAGTCCGGTGCCTACAAGGACTGTGCCTCCTTTCTCGTGCATGAACTCCAAGCACTTGGCGTCTTATCCGACATTCATCTCTTGCCCGAAGCACCAGATCATTCTCCCGTGGTGGTAGCCTGCTGGAAAGGCAAAGACGAGAGTTTGCCGGTGATTTTGTGGAATTCTCACTACGATGTGGTACCTGCCGATCCCAATGACTGGTCTCAGGCGCCACCCTTTGAAGGCAGACGAAAAGATGGCAAAATTTATGGACGGGGAACTCAAGATATGAAGTCTGTGTGTATGCAGTATATCGAAGCCATTCGCTGCATGAAGAGAGATCATCCCGAGTGGACACCCACACGCACCATTTACTTGACGTTTGTCCCAGACGAAGAAGGTGAGTTTTAACCGACTGGAAAGTGCTTTGTTCATGACTTAGTTTATTGACGATTTTCTTTGCGGATCTAACTTTGCTTTCTTGTTGGTTTCTTAATTAAATCTTGACAGTGGGAGGTCAAGGAATGGCAGCCCTTTTGGAATCATCTTTGTATCAGGAAACCATTGAAAAAAACCATGGTGGTATTGCCTTGGCTCTGGACGAGGGATTGGCCAGTACTACCGACGTCTTTTCCGTCTTTTATGGAGAACGGTTGCCTTGGTGGGTTGATGTTGAGGCTACAGGCCCAACCGGTCACGGCAGCCGATTCATTGACAATACTGCCGTGGAGCAACTTGTAGAATTAAGCCAAAAGGCACTTCAATTTCGCCAAGGACAACGTGATCTGTTGGGAATGAAGGAGCATGATGGCTGTGCCCATGCCGTGGTGGCCAAAAGCACAACGCTGGGAGATGTCACCAGTCTCAACATTACCTCCCTGACTGCTGGTGTCTACGCAGGATCCAAGCTGGCCTACAATTGTGTCCCTCCCAAAGCCAAATGTACCTTGGATATTCGGATATCGCCTCATGTCGCACCCAAAGACATTGGTGCCATGTTGGATCAATGGTGTAGGGAATGTTCCAAAGATCCTGCTGCTGGAGCTCAAATTACGTGGAAATATGCCGGCGGACAAGGCAATCATGCCATGGAACACGCAACAACTTCCATCGATACCAATGTGAATCCCTGGTACAAGGTATTTGCCGACACGTTGGAAACCATGGGCATGTCATTGGAACCACAAGTGTTTCCGGCGGCCACGGATTCTCGCTTTTTGCGCGCCTTGGGTATTCGGGCCCTGGGATTCAGTCCCATGCGCAAGACGGAAATCATGTTGCATGAGAATGATGAATACATCGAAGAATCAAACTTTCTGGAAGGTATCGGCATTTATGTCCAACTCTTGGAAGCTCTGGGCTCGCAGGGTAACGATATCGACAAATAGTGAGGCGATAGTAATAATGTAGCAACAACAATTTGCATAATGCGAGATGATTGGTTGGCTGGTGTGCATGCATGTCAAACGTCTACACTATTTGGCCGACAAGGCGCAAGTCCGTGTTGGCCGTGTAGCAATTAGAAAAGCGACTTATTAAGTCAGCAACGATATAATAGCTAGTGGTTTCGGCCACTAACTACATCAAGTTGGGCTTCATCTTTCAGCAATACAATGACACTGATCATGCCCATCATGGATGCTGGTCACCTACCTTTTGGCTGAGGGCGACAGACCGGTCCTACAAACGCTTAAAAAGGTACGTATTACAGCTTAACTGTTATTACAGCTTAAAACTGGCTGTGAAAAGATAATTGTGACCTTGGTGCAGCCGTTAACAGGCAGTTTGTTCAAAACAAGACATTCATCAGCCGTTCATCACTAATTTCGATCCGCCCTCCAACCTTCCAACGGCCCTTTTTCGTCAGGATGCATTTTTCATAGTTTGTGTTGCTCGTAGTTATCCATCATCGGAGTGAAGGCAGCTTCTTCTTGTTTTGGCAATATCAGTGGTACCATAACAAATCATGGATATCTCCGATGAATTTCTTCCCATTGTGTTTATAGCCGTGTTTTTCCTCGGATTCTGCAATGCCATGAACAGCTCAGGTCCTCGTGTCGGCGTGCCTGCATCATGTTCATATCGTCCTTCTCGGGATGACGACAACGGACAAGCGAGCAGTCACTATGTTGATGGAAGCATTGTCTGGGGTGGAGGCCCTCCTGATTGCGACAGAGGTGTGGACGGAGGCGGTGGAGGCAACTGCTAAAGAGACAACTAAACGTCCATGTGATCCCGCACAAAGTCTCCATTGTGAGGCGTTGACCACCAACTATAATACATGTACCATCATCGTCGAATTTCCACCGCCAACGAAGTTACCAAACCAATGGCAGCGACCAACTTCCGGTATCGGTCCCGTCTACATGTTGCACCCAAAGCTTGGTTTGATTGAATCATTCACGCGCTGACTTGGCAGTCACCTCGCTTGTATTCCTACCCCAAAATTTCCTCGTGGATACCTGTTTCAAAACCTCATGTAGATACTGGTAAGCTAGAGCTATGGCAAGATCAAGTTAATCAGATATACTTGTCTAGCTAGGTGATCCAGCTAAGCAGAAATGGAGCCCGAACCGAGAAATCAAAAGCAACACCCTAGCTAGTAGGACAGCCAATACTTAGGTGAACTTGATGTATACGACAGCATTACCAACCTTTGTCATCCTTCTTGGTCACGTTGATTGCCTGCTTAAACAAAATCAATATTCATTCTCAAAAATCCAATCTGCAAAATACCCACAAGCATCAATCACAGTCTCTCCCTGAGGGAAGCCGGTGTCAACGTATGAGCCCCTTATAAGAGATGGAGGGAAGAAGCGACATGTGAGAGGCATAATGTGATTGCAATACCGGATGCATGAAACACAATTCCACTACTAACCACATCATCAGATTATCGTTCGCTCCGAATCCTTCTACTTCAATGCCATCTTTGTCAAAACGATCCTCAACGCTGGTTGTATAATTGTAGAAGAATACTCTCTCCTGGTAGGACCCAGATTCCTCAAAGGCTCCGTAAAAGGGAACAGCGTCATAGTACGAAAAGACGGGTTTGCCCTGGGCTCGGACAAAGCCCATCTCAAAAGCCGTACCAACATCCATGCTGGGAGACCTGAAGCGAACCATATTGCTGGCGGTCGCGTGAGCTTGAGTCATGAGATCCACATTTGCATAGTAGATTCTGAGAGCAGTATCAAGATTGTAGCCGAAGTTGTCGATTGCTTTATCCAAAGGATAGAGGGCCTGAATTTCAAAATCCCAGTCAGGCTGATTGACACTGTTGCAAAGCCTCTTTCCTTCCTCTCCAGCTGCCACGGCATCCTCAAGGAATACTTCTGGTCCTGACAAGTATATGTAGTAGATACGTTTCTGTTGACAACCAAGCGAAACCCAGAAAAAGCAAATGAAAAGCAGACAATGAGGATGGAGCATGCAAATAAAGCGAGCCGGGGATCGAGAACCATGGCAAAATGCCCAAGTTTTTTGAGAAAGCCCGTACCCCATCTTCCGTATAGTCAAACTCAGGTGACTCTTCTTCGGAGTCTTCGACCTTCAGAAAGGAGTCAGAGTCATTGTGTTAGAGAGGTGAACATTTTTGAGCAGTTCCTCATAGGCTAGCCTTGAAGAAGACGAGCTGTGCGTACCGGCATTTGCAGTTTCCTTCCACCAGAAACATGCCTGTTGCGCTGAAAGATAAGAAAGGGGTTGGACAGAAATAGTGAGAAGGCCAGCTTTTATTTCCAATTCTTCAGCAAGCAACCGACTTGGGGCATGTAGATCTAGTTGACTGAATTCGCATGATGCTAGACTCTTTGGACTACACTACAGAAGCGAGAGCTGCTTGAAGCCCCAGCTTGAATCGCATACAGTCGCTCGTTGCCAATGGCTGATTTGGTTGACTTACCAGCTTGGAATCACTGCGTTTGGCTGCAAGGCCATTGGATAGGAACGAAAGACAAAGCAAAGCAACAAAAGGAAGCTTCATGATGACTTGCTTTTGTTGTGATAGAATCTTTTGTGTGGTAAGAGCTGTGGAAAGTATTTGTGAGCCTCAGTTTCTCAAGAGCAAAGTCTTTTCTGCAGACTTTCCCAGCGGATCCTAGATGGAGACTCCCGCACCGTTGACGGAACTTCTGCCTTTAGTCGCGCTTGGAAGGAGATCTTGTGATATCCGCTTCTTGGGACGTTCCTTCCTGGCACCATACCACGGCGGGTCGCTCCGTTACGTACTACGAAAGTTATATAAGGGGGTTTAGAGTAGGAAATTATCTACGGAAGCCAGCCGGGGCCAGGCCGTACTACGAAAGTGGTATTTTCGGTCCGGGAAGTCTAAGTGGCCACTCGGAAGCTTTGCATGCCAACCGGTACCGGTAGTAGGCGGAGCTACGGTAGAAAGTCAGTCTCCATTAACTTTATTGCTATGCATACGGGTACGTTTGTATCTTGCTGTCCAGCAAGACAGGTTGCTGCTCAGTGCAGTTGGTGTGCGTTCTTGTTCTTTTTTCTATGTGATTTTGGTATAGTTGCTGATTTCAATACAGCGTTCTTGATCTTGTTGTACGTTTTGGTTTGTTCTTGTTCTTGTTGGCTTACCAGGATTGTTATAAGGCAAGGCAAGGCATCGCAGGAACCTCACGGCCAAAAACCAGGCTGCCAATTCCAGTTTTGTGTTGCGCTGCTGTCGCAAGCGAGAAGCTCTGCTTTTCCATTTTTTGTGTCTAAGCAAAACCCGTCTCCCTTCTGTTTATTGCGAACAGTCTTGTCCTTGCGATACCATCGCTGATTTTTACCGCCGGTCTGTTTGCAAAATGAATTGCACGTGCGTGAGGACCTCCGATAAGCAAATACTGTTCTCAACAAGGTTCAGAACAACGAAACGTACGCAAACCCAAAGGAGCACTTTTGAAGCAGTATTTGTGTCCCAGTCCAAGCATTTGCTAGCATGGATACTCGTTATTTCTCCTTTGTATACGTCATATTTCCATTTCTCGCCGTTTCCTACAGTGACAGAGATGCACGCGACAATATTTAGTCAAGTCATGGCTGAGGAGTAAGGTGATGCTGCAAGACACATACCGCCGCTGCAAGTTCGCATTGCGGGAACTTCGCCGCTGTGAGTCCCTTCAACGTCGAGGCAGCTTCCAAGATCTGCCCAACTGGAGAGCAATCCAGGCTTTCCAGACAAGGAAACGGGGCAATGTGGTGATGGCGTATGGCGAACTGGAGCCCCGCCTTTGGATGCCCAGAATTCGTTAGGCCAAGAAAACTGTTGATGTGCTGCGCCGCATGTCTTCAGTGTCAATCGTCCGCTGTCAAAAGTCAAGCATTTGTTCGTGTCATGACGAGTGCGGATTGTGGTGCCATCGTGGTACCATTTTTGGTTGTTTTTACTAAAAACATGATACAATGGAACGTAGCAGTGAGCTTTGAAAACGTCACAGTCCATACCGGTAGTCAACTTTTTCACAGACTCACTCATGACAAGGGTGCATGATAACTTGTGTCCCCTGCCAATAGTCAAAGTCCAAGCACCATGGCGTTTTCATGTAACACGTAAATGGATTGCAGCACGGATCCAGACCTGCCCAAGTGCCTCCCTGGGATTCACACAAATGCTTGGCACAATCTGTTTGACAGTCTGGAGTCCAACCTTTGGTGCAAACCATCCCGTTTTTTCCGAGTTCTCCTTGCGTGTAACTTTTTGGACAAGCAAGGTTTTCGATGCGTTCCGTTGCTGCACTGAAACCCCACGTTTGCGAAGCGTCTGAAGCAGTGATCGGTGCCAAACGGAGCACATGAAGTGGTTAGTCCGGCCGAAGTCGGGTGAAAAGGAGTCGCATGCAGACGGAGCCGAACGTACCCTCGAGGTTTTGACACCAATGTTGCTCAACATGTTTTCCTTGATGACTCATACAGTGACCGTTATGTTTCTGCATAGATATGGGAAAAGAGAGAAATGATTTCATCAGGTAAGAGGTTCAGGGGAAAGCGGGTTGGAACAAAGCTCCCGCAGCGTAAAGAATGCGTACAAGTTTGATCTGAGCAGACTCCTTCCCCTTTTGCTCCACAGCATCGCAGCCTTTGTCGGGTTGGGTTGAAACAACGAAAGAACTATTTAGGAATAGGCAGACTGTTTCTTTGGTGCCGATAATTGTTTTCCTCACCTCCTCCCTCACAATGAAAAACCGTTTCAATGCACTTTCCATATGAAAATGATGGGATCCAGTCTGAGCCTTTGAAAGTAACCAAGTCGGCGACATCGAACCCAGTTCCAACTCCCACCCCCACTGAGCTGATACCCAGAAGAACACTTCCGGTTCGAATCGCAGCCTCAAGTATGGCCTCCTTCCATGTTTCCATGCTTTCTGTCTTTGTGCCGATGGACTGGGTTAACAACCGTGGCAGGTCACGCTTGAATAGACAGACAACGTCTTGAACTTTCACGTTCGACGGAGTGATACCTACTGTGACTACTATTGGAACACCCGGAAGGCCCACCGCCAAGCACTCATCGGGATTAGAAATGTGGGAGCCGACCGTGCCAAATCCGCCCATCGCCTTTGGTGAGAAACTCACTCCCGATCCGATGCCAAAGCCAAAAAGGCCAAGATTGAAACCAAGAACTCCCGAAGTAGAGCAAGCCTTCTGACCATCTTCACCCCAGATCATATTGAAGGAAGCCCCTCCACTGATGGTAAGGCCTGTTACGTCACCTGAAAACTCCATAGCGTAGGTTCCTTTGTTTTTAATCGCCAGAGCTCCAACAGCCGTGGATGCGGCTCCTTTGTGGAGATTCTTGCACAATTCGACCATATTCTTTGATTTGAGCGCCTCGTTGAGCCAATTGACGGTGTGTTCCGCCAGCACTTGAAAGAAAAAGATGACCCAGACGATAGTGCAGGATTTTCCGGTAGTGACGCAGTCATCGCCTGATCGATCTGCAACGTCCGCCAGAAGGTCTTTTGCGCCGCTCACCTGAATTTTGACCTTATTCAAGTTGGTGATCAGCCCTTTCACTTCATCATCGATTGCGGCTGATTCTTCGGTTGTCACAGCACCCATGTAACATGTGAACGGGCTGTAGCGAGGGTCGAACCCAGCCCATTCGCCCGCATGCTCTTGGCATTGCTTTCTGGCACAGTCTTCATGGCAGCTTGGGTCATTTGCCGCACGAGTACAAGTCTGCCCGTGCTGCGTTTTCGCTCCTTGGGTCCAACCTACAGGGCAGAGCGATCCGTAGAAGCACCTGTATGGATTGCAACAAGGATCCAATGCCGCCCATACACCGCCACTGTTGTAGCAGGCGGTTTGGGCGCAAACAAAAGTGCAGTCCGAGCGCCAACCACTATCGCAAATGAACAAACCTTCGGCGCTCGTTCCTGGATTGGTCGATCTGTAGGGACACGTTTCTCCTGCTAAACGACGGCTGGTCCTTAGTCCTCGAGCAGCAGACGACGTTTGGGTGTGGTCGACCACGATCTCCGCCGCGCTGTCGTCAACACGAATGGCAGGGACGGAATAGTTGATGCCTTGAGGAATTGCTTTCATACCACGTAGGGACTTCAAAAGAATTGCAATGGATGAAGGCGAGAGAACCGTGGGCACCAAAGGACGTCAAGCTTCGTTTGGACTCTTCACCGGGACTTACCACTTCAGGAGAAGTTTCCTCCACGAAAACAACATCATTGGATGTCGCGACGACTGGCGTCGGAACCAACACAGCCGTGCAGGCTACCGCAAGCAGTACCGATAAGAGCTTCATGGCCTTGGATGTTCAACTTCTGGTTTCGGTATTTGTTGGCCAGCTGAACGATTTGTGAGCTTAGAGTTTAGTCGATAACTTTTTTTTTCAAGTATCAAGCTCTGTACGTACATGTAGGAACGAAACCTATCGATGACCCAAAACTGGTAACTGGTACGTTGCATTATCGCTTGGATTGCAAAGATCCACAAGATAGTCGTGCAAGATCCCTTGGATTATCCGAGACTAGGTAAGCCAAAACGGGCCCAACCCGTTTGCGGCACAACAAGCAAGAGTGAAAGGGCCCGATCAGTATCTTCCATTGAATCCATCTACAAGTATAAAACCGAAATCGCCAAGGTATCTATCAGAGCTTCAAACTACTAGCTAGGTAAGCCAAGACGGGCCCAACGCGTGAAAAGGCCCGATCAGTATCTTCGAATTGAATCCAACTTAAAACTCACTCACTTGGATTATCTATCTGAGCTTCATACTCCTGTACTGGTACCGTACTAGGTGAGCCAAGACGGGCCCAACATGTTTGTGGCACAACAAGCAAGAGTAAAAAGGCCCGATCAGCATCTTGAAATTGAATCCACCTATAGAACCGAAACGCAACCAAATTTATCCGAAAGACCGTTTTCAACTTCCAAAAAAGTGGGACGACAAGAGAAACCAGAACCAAAAGGAGACTGACTGCCAGGAATCGAATCCAAAAAGATGAGATGTTGATACACGTGCGCACCAACCCAGGTTGTGTCGATGTGGCGCCATGACTATTATAGCTACCGGTAGCTAGCTAGATACTGCAAAGGACTATTGGCGTTGTTAGAGTAAGAACTACGTATTACAAACGAAATCCCAATAAATGGTGAACCGACCCAAACTACTGCCATGGATTCCAACTGGCCTTTTCAATTTTTGTGTCAAAAGTTTTCCAGTGAAACGGCCCGAAATCAGGACTTTAAAAAAAGAATCTAATTTTTTAAATTGATCAATTCCAAACCAAAATATAAAATCGAAACCTAAATATAAAACTGAAACCTAAATATAAAACCGAAACCAAATTACTATGGTAAATAACTAGTAAAATCAATCCGAAACCTAACTATAAAATCAAAACCTAAATATAAAATCAAAACCTAAATATAAAATCAAAACGCAAATATGAAGCAGAATTACTTGTAAATCGCGATTTCCGGCCCTTTCAGTCCCGTGACTACCTGGTATGGTCGTGCCACTACTACGGCTACTAAAACAATTGTCCCCATGCAGCAAGACTGATTTCTATGACAACAGAAAATTGGCTGCACAGGTAGACTCCAGTAGAAATGCTACGACAGTTTTGGTGAAGTTTCTGTGACATGAAAATCGTGAGCTCGTGACTCAAACTGGGCCTTTAAATAAAACATCATTGAATCGTGCATTGTTCCTGGTATCTAACGTCCTTCCTCCATTTTACTTAGAGTTCGTGCCCCGATTTCTGTGACACGAAAATCTTCTTCTCATAGCACAGAAACCAGTCTTGCTGCACGGGGACAATTGTTTTAGTAGCCGTAGTATTCTGGTTTCAAATATTTTAACAAGTTTGTTTTACTGGCGGGTGGCACAAATCAACTTACTATTTCCTGCATCATCTTAGACCAATTTTAGGAGTAATTCACCACTTTCAACCATTGTTTACCACTTGATACCGCGCTCGACAGCCTTCAACCACCTTCAACCCAGCCCCTGGTTTACCGCCTTCAGGTGGACACTCAATCTTGATAAGCCAGCGCTAGTTTGCGAAAGATTTCTATTTATTTATTTATCGCGAGGAACGATGTTGTTCATTCCTGCTGCTAAAGGTGTGCTGGAATGGCTGTTGCGCCCATCGATCCGACTGTTGTGCATGCATAAGCTGTTGCTAATAGTAGTGCCGAGGTGTAGCAGTCGAGCTTTGGGCGAAGTTACACCCGCCTGTTATCTTTCTGACTCGCTGCAATAGTGAGCGACGAATTGTTCCCTCGCTGCAAGCGGCCCTTAGATCTCGACTGCTGCTGGTAGTATGGCCCTACAACCAAGGCCTACTCTCTTCCTTATACTAAAAGGAAGCGATATCGCTTTGATTGCAGGGCCATACTATCAACAGCAACTGAGATAATGAGGTCGCTAACAGTGGATGTCGTTGACCGACTGTTATTGTTCTTCTTGGTCTGTTCGAAAATCGAAACGGAATCTCGCTTTTCCAAACCTCTGAAGAGAATTTTGCCTGGAAACGTATTGCTGTACTGATTTACTATAGCAATCTTACCGGCCGGGCACAAACGTGAGTTTTATATATTTTCAACTCGCTGTTATACCGATGCGGACCGGCGTGCGAGTACTCGTTGGGTACCCGTTTCGTCGACATTACTTAATGGCTTTTTATATTATTTATGGCTCGAACAGATTAAGAGGAATAAGGCGATTATATGAACATTGAAGATTCCACATTCCTAAATTTATACGAAACATAAATGCGAAAGAACGTTGCAAACTATGGCTGGCTTATCACGATTGGATGTCCACCTTGAACCGCCTGGTTTACTACCTTCAACCACCTTATTTGCCGTCTTATACAAAGTACCAGTCATACAAAGTACAAGGATGGTGCCATCTTCTAGTTTTAAGTTTCACACAATGATTAGTAACTTTAAATATCTAATGAGCTACTGCGGGTGATTGCTTTTGTTTCACTCCTTCACAGGTGAAGGGCGGTACCATCTTCTACCATCTTTTACCACCGTTTACCACGCTCGGCCGCATTCTTTTTCGGCGATAATGCGGGAAAACTCAATATATGACATGAACAGCCAGTCCCCTGAAAGTTGTTCATGTAAAAGTTGAAAAAAACTTCTCCAGTCAATTGTTCTCAAATCCGTTCCGACGGTACCTGGTATCGGTTCGTCTACTGGTACCAGTAACGTACCGTTACAAAACCGAAACCCAAAGAATTCAGTAAAACCCAAATACTCAAAAGCAAAAATAGCTATTTTGGGACCTTTCGCAATCAATGAAGCCTATTTTGATAAAAATACCGGTACCGTTGGGTTAGAGAGACGTCACTTTACCTCGGCAGTTTTGCTGCCAGAGCCCTCAACCCTTTAACCGATTGCCGTGGAAGGGAGGAAAATGGATGGTGAAGGGATCCTCTACCGAAATGAGAACCACCAATCCCGGGTTTTCGCTCTAAACACCAAATTCTGTATAATGGCACCACCAGGACGGAGGGAGCGGGCAGAGACCTTGTCAGGGTTGATGCCGGTGTCGTGAGAGATGAGGGCCGCAGCGTGGCGGAGGGCGTTGGTGATGAACTGGGGCTTCACAGGATACCACCGGTTGCGGGCCGCATTGAAGTGGTTGAAGAGGGGAGTATCGGCATCGGCGCCGTTGGTGCGGAGGTGGTAGACCACATGCGCGAGCAACTTCACCGGGCAAAGCCACGGATCAGAGGTGGGGCGGTGGCCCACGGATTCGCCGTGGACAGCATTCTTTTGGTCAGTGAACATAAACGTGGCATCGGTGAGGCACGCGTGGTTTTTCACGTCATTCAAAGAGATGGTGTCGCCGCGGACTTGGAGGCCGCCGCGGACAGTGAAGGAGACATCACAGAGGCGAAAGGCTTGGCTTCCGGATTCAGGGTTCCCGGTATCCAGGTACTCCGCCGGGTGTAGAAGCCAGAAGAAGGCCAGGATGCAGAGGTCGCGGACGTGGCGGTTGAGGGTTCCCCAGGTGGCGTCGTCATAGTCCTGGGCATCGAGCATAGCTCGTCGGAGGATGGAGATGTTGACGGGGTAGGCTCGGTCAGGGGGTCCATCTTCATCCCGGAGTCCTTTGAGGAAAGCAGCGAGTATTGGATGGTTGTGGCCGGATCCAGCTTTGAGCTTTCTGGGATCCGGGTGACCCAGGTCGGTGATCCCCTTCCCGACAGCAAGAAGGGCCTTGCCCACTGAGTCAGCTCGGACATTGTTAGACTCGCGGTAACGGTTTCCGAAGACGAGGAGGTAGCAGGCTTGGATCTCTTGGTCAGGGATATCACAGAGGGATGGGTTGACGCCGAGGCCTGCGCAGAAGTCACACCATCGTCCGAAGGTCCGGTCGCGGGCAGCGGCCGTCTTGGAGACAATGTTTTTGGAAGCGGTCTGCAGCGCAAGGCGGAGATCAACAGTGAACTGACCTCGGGTGGCAGAGTCAACACCTGCCAGGGTTTGTTCTGCGGATAGCGCTGTTCAAAGTGGGCGAGAAGTTCAGGCAGGGTGAGGTGTTGCAGACGCGCCGCATCATCAGCCATCACGTTGGCAGGACCCGGGATGTAGGACGAGAGGGCGCAGTAGCGGTGCTCTCGCTGGTGTCGGCAGGCATAGTTGCAGAGGAACGCCGCAGGACCATCTGAGGTGACCGCCCCTTTGGAGACTCTGGAGACGGCCGGGGTGTTGTCCGAGAGAGTGTAGAGGGTGGCGTAGGTGACGCAGTGCCGCGCCGCTTGCAAGGAGTGCTGCGCAGGATGGCTGCTTGCTCGAGGTCAATGTTAGTGACGGTTCCCTTCGGGTTGTCCGTGGACACGAGCTGAGCCTGCACATCGGGAGGGAATGGGAGCCTCCAGAGGTAAGGAGTTTCCTCGGAGTCAAAGTAGACACCGCCCATTCCAGCCTTGGCGGCGTCAGTGGCTCCGAAGAAGGATGGGTCCTGGGGGGCGATCTCAGCCAGGTGAGTTGGGCGGTGGCAGAGGCTGGCAGCCAGATCAGCAAAGGCATCGATGTGGGATCTCAGCGCAGTGTTGATCCGGATTCTTCCTCCTTTGGACTTTGTGGGGGCGAGCTGGAGCGCGCTGAAGAGTCCAGCGGAGCCCCGGATGGCAACAGAGACGAAGCGCAGTTTGCTTAGGATTTGCATCCACCGCTTGTGGCTGACTCTGCGACACCCGGCTAGTTCCTTGAAGATGTCAGCGAGCGCTTGCTTCCGGTGGGGAGGAAGTTCCAGAGTCTGTCGTATAGGGTGTCGATGATCCATCCCAGAATGAGTTTTCGAGTAGTCCAGCTATCCTCTCCTTGCAGGAGCTTCTTGAGCGAGACTGCCTCATTTCGGTGTTTCTTGCTGAGGTTGGGGCACGCGAGGATCTCGTCAATGGCATGGAGAAAGTGCCTGCGCAGCGGTTTCATACGGGTCTTTCCTCCTTGGCCCAGTTGGATGAGTCATCAACGAACACATCATTGCGTCCGATGGGCTGGAGCAGAGGTCTGTTCGAGGGTCCAACGAAGTGGTCCGGTTCGGCCTCCAAGGGGGAGGTGGCTATCCCAAGGAGTTCTTGCGTTGCCGCATGGTCCTCCTTTTCTCGTGGTCTAGGAGTGGTGGACGGGTCCAGGTCATCCATTCCTTCGGCATGATGCTCAAGTCTGTGCGGAGGACAGGCTCTGGGGGACTTCAGGAAGCGTTCATTTGCTCGGTCGCAGGTAGTCTCTGACATCCCACTGAAAGTGGGCGGCGACTTGACCCATCCCATGGTGCATGACATTGGGACGGCCACCAGTTGGGGCTCACCTTCGTAGCGAGGCAGCACCAGCGCAAGTCGGATGCAGTCAGAAGGGTTTAGGAACATGCGGTAGAAGCCATCCTTGATGTCATGCTTGCAGAGGCGGACGGGTCCAAACTTGGGGTTTGCGTGACGCACATCGTACAAGATGCGCGGCAGGGCATTTCCAAATTGCATGGCCTCGGGCGGCGCGTGATGTGATGTGGTTTCGTTGACGGAGGGCCAACCCCAGTTCCAGGTGTGGTCGCTGATGAGTCGGGGGTTTCGGTCTCGTTCTACCTTTACCGCAGCGGCAGATAGAAGGAGGGAGGGTTCGTCCTTGATGAGGTCGAATGGAAGGACAGCCCAGAACTTGTTCTCGATGAACTCGGAAAATTCCTCGCGGAGGAAGTCGGAATGCTCGGTAGCAGATTTGTTGCAGCCACGGCGGACGCATTCCTCCTTCTGTTCCGTCGTCCAGGGAGGTGATTCGTTTTGTACGGGGACCCCATGGTCTCTCCAGTGGCAGAGCAGGGGGATGGCAGGATGGTCGACATCCTCCAGGTTTGGAGCAAGGTAGGAGCGCCCTCTGAAGTCGGTGACAAAGGATTCCCACGTCTCTGCCTTCGAGTAGGCTGAGCAAAGATTTTGGACCAACGTACCTAGTCTGTCATTTCGGATTGATCTGGTATCAACGACAGGGCTAGTAGGTTTAGTGGTGTTTGATGTAGTGGATGAAGGCGGTCGGCATTTCTTAGGTGATCCGGGCAGTAGGCCAGCCGACCGCTTAGATGATGAGGACATTGACAGCGAGGCTGCGTGTGATAGGGCGTGAATTGAAGTAGTAGAAATTTCGGGTGAAGGTGTTTTGCGAGCAGGAGTGCTCCTGTTAGTCCTTGGAGGTTTCACAGGAGAGACATCGCGATCAAAAGGGCGGAGACCAAACTGCTTGTGAGGCATGGACGCCACCGAGATAGGAGCGGGTGCTCCAATACGAGTGGCGAGTCCAGGCGTGGAGACACAGGGCTGCGGGTCAGCAACTCCACAGTCCGTGAGGAGAGTGTGGAGCTTCTGCACCGTAGCCGCCGAGTAGCGCTTGTGGGTGGCAGCGCGCTTGCATCCGGAGGTGCAACTGCCTTTGAGGGCCCAGGCCACACAGACGTCTTGACCACTGTGCTTGGGAATAGTGTACTGGTGGTCCTTGGTCATTGCAGTGATGGAGCGGAACCCCGAGTCCTGGAAACGCTTCAAAAGGTCCTCATCGCCGTGGACGTTGGTAACCGGGTGCGCTCCCGCTCGCTGTTGGTTTGCTCCCGCAGGCTTCTTGATAGGAGGCTCGGGAACGGGCTTGAAGAATGAGTACCAGTGAGCAGGGAGCTCAGCGAGAGACGAGGCACGGGAGGACTGAACGAGTCTAGTCAGCGTACCAAAGTTGGGGGCAGCAGCGCCCGGATTTAGAATAGCTTCGTTGACCCACAGGAAGTAATCTTGTTGGACCTCGAAAATGATGCGACCGCACAAGTCCACCACCACACTCCGGTTGTCAGCATGCAGGCCATGGATGGTGTGGAGGTAGGATCCCAGCGAGAGGGCCACATCACGCACCGAGCGCGAGACTGGATGGTTTCCTCCATGGAAGACATCTATCATGATGGAGAACCCGTAGAGCTTTTCCTCCGCAATGTGACCATCGGTGGGAAACTTGACGTCGGTGGAAGTGATGGCGATGGCATCTTCCAAGGTGACGGAGGCTCCCTTCTCAACGTACTCTGCTCGAGCTGCCAAGTCCTGGACTGCCTTGGCTTCCGAATGGCCTTGGCACACCACCGAGAAGGGGGAGAGGGTGGTCCCTTGTACTTGCGGAAGACACGATCCAGAATGTGTCCAGTGACCAAGGGTTTGTTCGCGAGGTTAATGGGTAGTGCCGATGCCTGAGTGCGTTCGTCTAGTTGAGCTTGCAAGATCCCGTGTTCATTCTTTTTGGGGGACTTCGCGAGCAGACGGTAGTCTTGTTCAGTGACTGGGTCATCATTTTGCAGTTCTGGATGCCAGGGTTTGCTATCTGTCAGTTCAACTGTATTGCATGTTTGTAACTCAGTTTGAGTTGGACGCCTAATCTTCATTGCCATCAAACCTCCCCTTAATTCCAGGGGTATCACATATCCTTGTTTCCCAACATAGGAAGTGCCACCATGTTTTCTTGGTTTATCATCAATGAAGGTTTCATAGCTCCTAGCTTGGATGTTGGACAGAAGAGAGTTAGCATTGTCCAAAACAGTGGCTTCATTCACTCTGAGTAAGATAGTTTCTCCTGATGGTAAATCTGTTGCAGTTACTCCACCACTGATCATCACTCCTTCCCGAATTGCTCCTGTACCTTCATCCCATCCAGCAACATTGACAGTTCTGCCAGATGGTGTATCAATGATCCAGGCCTTTCCACCAATGCTGCAAGTATCAGCTCCACTGTCAGTATACATATCAGAGTATATATCATCCTTTGTCTTGGAGAGCTTAGCAAATAGCTTAGCTGCAGTCCATGGGTCATAGTACTTGGTGGTTGTCATATTGTTGTTGCGAACACTGCTGGTAATATGATCTTGTTTGGTCTGCCCAATAGCCCATAGGATGAGATCTTTCATAAGGGGAGTACTTGCTTCATGGTACAAATAGTTGTCTGTAACATACTTGGCCAGTATGTGTGTATAAACCAGCTTTGCTGCCTTTACAGACATCCACTCATCATCCTTGGTAGTAAGATGTTGGATGACCACTTGTAAATCACTCTTGGTAGGGTCACTGAGATCACAGCAGACGGGGTAAATGGCCTTGATCTTGTGGACATACTCCTCTTGAGTGCTAATAGCATCTGTATCTGTCTGATGCATCATATTTGCTCTCCTTGGATTGGTGACATCTAATGCCCAGATAATGAGGCTGCGTATGGACTTATTTGGGGCTTCCTCATATCTGTAGTTCTTGGTGACATAGTTGGCCAACAGAATTTTGTGCCTGTTCTTGGCCCATGCCACTGGAATGTTGTTGATGGCATTGGTTCTCAGATCTTGGATTTGGACATACAAGGACTCCCCATGCAAGAGGCGGTATGGTATTGTATCTATTTGGATCACCCTAAGTGTGGGAGTGTCCTCATCTTCAGAGGAATCAGAGACGATGTTGCAGTTGCTATCAGGTACACGCTCATCAATATTGGACTTCCTGTTTTTGCCTGGGGTTCTCCAGATTGACTGGGGCTTATCTTCTGCAGGTGATTCTTGATCCGCAAATGAGACTGACTTTGAATCTTCTTGTTGTTCTTGATGGTCATGGTCTGATTGGTCTGATGTATTCATGTTGTTTAATTGGCGATCAGCTGTAGAATACTGCCTGCCATCCGTCAATCCTTCCTTTTCCTCTTCATTTCCATGATCCACTTCCTGTTAGCTGGTGACATATCATTCCAGACTTGCTCTGAGAATCCACTGGGATTTGTACCACTGGTATCCCCTTTGAAATTTCTTTGGTTGGAATTCTGGCTTACTGTTGGTATTGTTATTGTTATTCCTTCGATTATTGGACTTCCTGGTGGTGCTCCTGGAATTGGCCTTACCCAAGGCTATGGCTTTGGTTCAAAGCTTGTCCACTGCAGTATCATAGTCAATGCTGGTACAGCTATCCTTGACAGATTCATAAGCCCTGTCTTTGATGCCTTCGAGGAACAAGGTCTTTTGAATTGCAGGAGGGACTTTAATGCCAGCATTGTCGAGCTCGAGGCATTTTTCAACAAATAGGTTATGGTAGGAATCAAAACCTCCATGACTTTCTGGATGCAGAAAATGTTTGGTTAGGTCTCCAATCAGTGATGTGATACGGCTTTCCTTATCTCCCCCAAAGTCATAATAGTCACACATATCTTTCCACACAAGAGCACCATCCATGGTAGCCAGGTGTGCATCTACCTTTGAGGCTGCATTTCCCTTGGCTAGTTTCTTGGATAGGATCGAGTAGAATTCTTGATTGCGGGTCTTGTAAAGTGGAACCGATATTGTCTTGGCTGTGTAGCCGGGTATATCAGTGAGTTTTGTTACACTGAGTAAGCTAGTCAACTGTAGGAGTCCCATTGTTGAAGTGACTTCTCTCTTGAATGGTTTCCAGTTTTTCTGGTTGCCATCGAAAGTTGGGAAATCAGATACGGACACCTTGACTAGGTTCTTGCTTTTGGTAGTAGTACTCATTGTCCCAGCATTAGTAGTGGTAGTTGTAGTCTGGACTCAGGATATCCCCTGGTGCTGGTGTGGTGCACGCCTGCGTCGGTGCTGCCTGTTCCGTTGCTGGTGTTGAGGTGTTGTGGTTGGGTTGCGGTGTTGGTGTTGCTTTCTTTTCAGTGAAACAGAAAGTATCCCATATATCTTCAGTGAAGTCCTGTTTCCAACCATCAATAGTTTTCTGGAGGTCATTACCTTCATCCTTGATAGACTGCATCCATCTTTTGAATCTCATAAATTCACCAAGATCGACCTTGGTCAAGACATTTTTGTCCACGAGCTCGGCCAAAATATCTGCTCCCGACACAGCATGGGCAGGTTGAGCTGCATATAAGTATGTAGATGCTGACCCTGCCTGCCCTTACCGTGTCGGGAGCAGGTTTATTGGTGGTGATAGCCTTCATCTTAGCAAGCCACTTTTTGCAACCTCCACCGTGGAACCCGAACGCTAAAGCTAAGGGTAAATGTGCTACTTTCTACGAAGACTTAAGGCTGTCACACCATGACATCATGAGATGCAAACTCTCACATTTTCTTGAGTATCGAAACACATCGGTTGTTGCAACCAACGGATCGTGTGGGTATAGGAGCGATGGCACTTTTCTGTTGAATCGAAAGGTGTTTAGATAGAAGAAAATGTATAATAGCACTATCGAACTGTTTCGGCCATGGCGTTGTGAAGCTCCTCTCAATAGCATGAGCTGCTCAGACTTCTAGCACGTTGATGTCGCGTCGCTAGATACAATTGAGTCCAGAAGTCCGCCTCGACGGCCCGCACTAGCACATTTGTAGGACATAAGATAGGCTCGTCACTTAGTGGTGCTCCGCCAAGCAACAGCGTGGAAGTGAGGGAAGTGAAATGTCGGATCTCGATTTCCCATCCCATAGAAGATTTATGTCACTATGTCGTTTGGAGGGGTAATAGAAGCCGCATCCGCCGGAAGCGGTCCTCGAAGGCTCTATCCGGAGCAGGACCGGAGTATGGGCCTATTAGAGATAGGATATTGTTGCTTGCAGTCGTTGTGTGTTTTACATTTTGACTCCAATCCACATCCACACACAGAAGGGAATTGGTCGCATAGACCCACAAGGGTAGCAAGTCTCCACCTCACATCACGAGGGGACTATAGTTCCGCTAGCGACCACTTCATACCAGCATCAACTCTTAGGCTGGAAAACATGCTGTTTCAGATGGACAGCCTCCTGCTAGATGGACGACGGCAAAGGGATGTTGGTCTGAGAAAGAAAGATATGTCAAACACATTAAGTCTCTCCGGAACGAGCCGGACTGGCGAGGGAAGAAGAAAGCAAAATGACGGTCAACGCAATTTTGATTCTCTGGAAATGGCGGTAGGCCTGATGAATGTCAAGTTTCTCTCTGGTTTGTGTTTAATTGGTTAAATCCATCCAATTTTTGCAATTATGCTTAAAAGTCACCTAATACTGCTCGTTCGCCAACACACCATGTGCCAACCATTCCTCCATACCGGCGAGGTGCGCTGGGAGAAGGTAAGAATGCGGCGCGAGGGAAAGACTCCTGATGTGGGTTTCGCATTGACAATGGCTGTCCAGTACTCTTTGGCTTTGGTGTCCATGCGCCCATTGAGAGCTTCAAGGGGGTTCAGCTCGTGGTCTGTGTGGTCTTCCATATGCCCGTCGATGTGCTCAGTCTCAAATGTTTAAACATTTGTCGTATACTAGGATGTCGCGCATAAAAGCCAGTAAGAGAGAAGCATCCGGAGAAGGCACAAGAGAATCACACCATGGATTGGACTCTTTGGGTTTGGACAGGTCTCAAAGGAAGACCGAATCCCCGTCAACAGCAAGACAGCTATTATATTCTGCGCCAGTCCTGCAAACTGAGTCGGCAATCCCTAACAGTAACCTATACCCCGATCACAGCGCTGGGATCCCCAAAAGTATGCGCCCCACAAGAATGATGGGATCTCAGAGTTAGAGATAGACTTCCAAATCAGCGGATCGCGGACCAGAAGTAGAAAAACGCTACAGAAAGGCTTCCCACCAGAAGAAGTATTCACCACGATCGGCTTGATAGAGGTGAGTACTCAGACATAATATGAATATGCGGGACTCCCTTGATGGTGACCAACGGGATTTGTGCTAGCACTGGGCCGCAGACGTTGGTCCAAGGCATTACTATTGACGCATCCACAATCTTATATGTAATGGGCGGTTGTGTAGACCTACTAGGGATAGGGACCGATGAGCTCGTGCCGAGGATGAATCGATTCTTGAAAGAAGCGGAAGGAACCTGCTCTCCCACTCACAGATGTCCACATATACAGGGGTAATATCCTTCACCAATGCCGTCCGGCATATGCGAACTCACCAGCGAGAAATGTGGTTGGTTAGCTGTCTCGACTTTCACTCTCTACGCAGGGAAACTTATTGGATGATCAAATATGCGGCCGATTTTTATGTAATATGGAATCCGAGGGTGATAACGGTAGGGTGGGTGTTTGACTGGGAGATTTAGAGTGAGGAGGTTCGTATGTGGGGATGCATTTGGGGAGCCGGTGGGCGGAGAGGTGTGTAATGGGCACAACGGTTGTCTACCTTCTGGAAATTAGTGAATACCCCAGGGATGGTGTGCCGCAGCGATATCGCGCTCCCATCGGAGGACACTTTGACCACCGATTTGGAACGCAGATTTTGGTAGGGTGAGAGGGCGTCCACAGTGTCCTGTGTACACATCCTGTGAGGTCGTCCAATAGCGTAATTAAGAATTCTGAATGGTGATGTAGAGTAGAAATCGTTACGTATTATCCAGAAATTAGTGGCCTAGGTTAGGCTAGGAACGTGCCTGGTATGTTGGGGGAGGTGTAAGGGTTTGGATTTGATGGTAACCAAATCCTACGGCAGCTTGAAACCACCTATTTCGCGGTAAGGAATCAGGCGTGGGTCATGTAGCATATTGCAAGGTAGCCAACAGTCATCGCGGGATCACAAATTCCGGGTTTAAGTGAAGTGTAGCCATGGCTCATATGGCGCCTTCGCGGCGGAAACTCTCTAGGGTTAACGTTAAGCTTAGAACTGGCTGACTTCACTAATTGTAAATTGCTGGATCACAGACCAAATCTATCTTTCGCCTACCATGAGTAAGGCTAACGTTGTTAATCATTGGGTTATGGGGTATTGAAATCGACTGATGGGGATGTGGCTTATGTCTCTTGGGAGAGATCTCTTGAATGGGCCACACAGGAAAGAATGGACTATAAAGGTAGCTCTCACATCCACAACGACAGGCAGAGGGTTCTTGGAGTTTGCTATATGCCAGGCATATGCGCAGCTACGAGTGGCGATCTACCTTATCGCGCATTTATTGGAAACCACAGTAGAGCGGAACATTAAGGTTCAAGAGAAGTTTTACCTATACGGAAGGATAGCTATGGGAGTACAAAGGCCTGAATTACTGGAATATGAATGACATATTACAGTTGCTCGACGATGTGCGAATCTGGTGCCGGAGCTGAACTAAACTGGTAAGACTTGGCACAACCAAGCGTAATACTGACCAACCAGGCAACTTCCAAGAGAGTCGATCAGGGTAAGGACGGTACGCACATGAATCGGATAAAGAATCGCTTTGATTGCTCGAAAATGTCCACCCAGACGTGGGAGGGATTGTGATGGCGCGCGGCATAAGAGCATGCCCTCAGGATGAGGTAAGGAAGAGATTGACTCAAAAATAGTGACGTCTGAGGGCAGGTCACGCTCAAGTTGCAGCCATAAAGCCAGTATGGGGGTGGTGTAGCAGAGGATATATTAGGGGGTTCCCTATCACTGAACAAAAGAAGGGGCACGTGCAGGTATCCGCAGAAGTATCGAGTATAGAAGAGAAAGCCGAGCCCACGCCTTGGACCCCGATTTGCCTCCAGATGTGGGTTGTTAGATCGTCCACCCACGCTCGCCTGGGTTCAGATAGGAGAGACTGTTGCATGAGTCGGTACTTTCTCTGCCATATGGCGAGCACTTAACGGCGCATGACATCCCGTAATCGAGTAAGGAGTACAGAGAACCCAAAAATATACCAACCACAGACCGTAAGGTGGAATTTGATGGGACGCAAAAGGAAGCATGCTGCAACACCAACCTTCCGGCATGAGAGTATCTAGCGAGGAATAGAACCGTTGAATTATTGATGCAAAGAGTTGATGAGTGAAAGAGGAAAGATAGAGACCGAGCGTTTCACGAGCTACCCTGATCGACAAATTCCCAAAAGGAATGAGAAACCATGACCAATGCAACACACTTCCAGATTTCGAAACACTACCTGGCGCAAACGACGGGTTTTACAACGCCAGGTTTGAATTCGCGGGGTGCATTCTAACTCAAAAGCGGGAACCCTGAGGACCCTCCCTCATCCAATATCCGGAGCTCGCTTGAGCATATTTGATGTTTGAACAGCGATCAAGTAACGTATGGTTTGATGAGCAAGCCCGACCATAGAGTTGGCTTAAGGGTTACGCGTAGTGATAAACTTGCGACGAAGTCAGGAACTCACGCGAGAGGGCACGTGGAAATGATATGGAAGACCTCTGTCATGCAGCGGGTGGAACTCACCTCTCCTAACTTGATCAACCACTACAGGCCATGGGGAGGTATCCTCATGAGGTCGTGCTACACGTTTGGTTCTATGGACATCGATTTTCGGCTACCTTCGGCTGCTGACCTATGGGTTAGCTAAATCCTCTTCAATCTCGAACCTTCCGGTTATGGGATCAATAATTGTCAAACAATGAAGTGTGCAGGAATCTTGTGTTATACTCTTAGTATGCCCTGACAATTGGTAGGGACCTAAATCAGGTCAATACAATAGTCCTTTTACCACAGGGATCTCCTTCGCAAGTCTTTGGGAGGCATGCACACACCAGCCTTCTACTCGACCTCTTGGTTCTTGGTATCATTCGTGGCAGCTCTGCATAACAGTATGATGACAAGGTACATTCATTACTATCCATGGCTGACATAACGGGCTCTCGCACGAGTCTTTGCGCGATGTGTCCTTTTCTCCAGGTCGTAAATGTTTTTGGTCTGTGATCGGTGCAGTTCTGGTGGCAGAAGTCTCTATGCCAGGTGATCATCAGTACACCCATGTGAGCAAGATAATCCTCCCTATTCGACCACAGCTTCTTCTGCATAGTTCTAACTTTAGTAGCCACGATACTGTTTTGTCCGTTCTCCTTTGTACTACAAGTCGTTAAGATGACTGTTCTCCCTCTCTCGGCTCAAAATGATCTCGCTTTGGCTCCTTGTAGTCCCGTTTGGTCCTTGTCTTCTCCCATTTGCCTTTCGCCAGGATTCAAATTCTTGTATATTGCTCCGCACGTTCGGTGTTAGTCCTTAAACCGCTGACGATGTTCGAGGGTCTGCTACGGGGCAAAGCGTAGAGAGGGGGTATACTCGCTAAGGGAAAGTCCTCTTCGGCCCGCGCACGTCCGATCACCGTCTTTGCGGGCTCCGCACACCTTCTAGTATCGCACCGCCCTGCGGGGCCATGTTCTGGTCAGGGCCGTCTCCATCGGGGCTTCCTTCAGCGCTCGTCCCTTCGTCCCATTGTGACCTGCGCTCCGTTCCTGCTCTCTCCTCTTGTTCTTCGACCGTCCGGTTCTCAGAGGTATACTCCTGCTCGTAGCGCGCCGGTTCCTTCTGGTCCTCGCACTATGAAGTTCACCAGCGACTCGTACACACATGTCACGGACCCCCCCTGGTCGCACTGCCCTATTGTCCTCCTGCTTTCCGGAACAATACTCACACATCTGCATAGCCCAACAATTTGATTTTCCTCCACCATGTCTTGTGGAATGGCTGGCGTTTGACTCGATGTGCCTCTCTCCTCTCCTGAAGATCTTCTAACTTGACGTGGTGCTTTAGCGGGTATTCCAGTGTCAGTGGCACAAGCCCTGCAGTAGTCATAGTCCTGGCTTTTTCTCGCTAGTTACAGTACTTCTTGCTTCTTTGCCCAATGCCAAGTGATAATCTGCCTGCTGCAATGCAACTCCGAGATTGGTTGGTGTGAGCACTTAGTGCCCTCTTGCTTTCAAACCAAGCTTTACAGTAGTCGCAATACCAATAACTCACTGATACAACTAGTAGTAGTAGCAGCTAGTAGTAATTGCCGACGCTAGCCCGTATATAGGAACTGTAATACCTTAGTCAAGTCTACACGACCTTACAAAATGTGAGTGTGGTTACAAAAAGCTAACCCCCAAACGCTCTGTACCGGATTCAGTATGTAGTTTCCATGTTCATTGTTATGGCATAGGGGTCAAAACGGGACCACAAAATTGGTCGGTACCTATGGGGTTGGGAATTTAGGATGCATGCAGGGTTCCAAAACGGTGCATACTGCCACCCCAATGGAGAACCCGTACATTTCCACAACAAACACCATCCAAATCCCGGGATGCAATGACGTCACCAATCGCCTAGGGACGCATGTCGTGTCGGTACCTTCCAGACCTTCGCTGTTTTCGCGAGACCCCATTATGCGCTTTTAGATGTTGCGTCAAAAAATGGTAATGCTGGACAGCTGGCAAGTGCAACTGCAATCAGAGATCGCATAATAGTAGATCCACCTTGAAGCAACTGATATGTGAAGCCTTTCTGTAGACGTTTCATCTGGCCTTCCACGTTCCGGAGTCTCTCCAGTTGACACTTGGGAATGACTGTGTGCGTATGAGGAGCCTCTTGGATGGAGAAAGGGCTTCCTTGGCTGTTGATGTCCACAGATCCAACCAGGATTTCTTCCTTTGCTTTCTTCCTTTTTCGATTGTCCAAATTTTCATCACCATTATCCGGTGAGATTGCTTCCAGTTCCAAAGTTTCCGGCGTTTTCTTCTCCAGTGCCCGCTTGGTTGTTGCATGGGTAGCAGAGGTTGGTGTTTGGCTATTGCGATTGTGGTTACCATTCAAATAGAAATGGCTCTTCAAATAAACATCCAGTTTCTTATACCAGTCGGCCGTCGCTCATGTTGAACTTTTCAGGAACGTAGTCGTCATCAGGAAGACAGTGTTTCCAAGGCTGTCTGCATGCGAACTTGTCCCCTGTGTGGGTGGTGCTGCGAGTACCATCCTTCTTGGATGATGGATTGGAGTCAATGTAAAACACGCAACCGCTGCAAGCAACAATATTCCCTATCCAATGGCCATTCAGTGCAGTAGGCTATTCGGCGGATGGATTTGAAAGGATACTTCTTTTGGATGGGAACATCCGCATCACTCCCATGGCGTTTGCGACTAGTGCGCCTGGTGGCGGCGCCGCCGCTAGCACTACAAGCGACAAGAGAAGACAAAGACGCCATGGCCGAAACAGTTCGATAGTGCTATTATACATTTTCTTCTATCTAAACACCTTTCGATTCAACAGAAAAGTGCCATCGCTCCTATACCCACACGATCCGTTGGTTGCAACAACCGATGTGTTTCGATACTCAAGAAAATGTGAGCATTTGCATCTCATGATGTCATGGTGTGACAGCCTTAAGTCTTCGTAGAAAGTAGCACATTTACCCTTAGCTTTAGCGTTCGGGTTCCACGGTGGAGGTTGCAAAAAGTGGCTTGCTAAGATGAAGGCTATCACCACCAATAAACCTGCTCCCGACACGGTAAGGGCAGGCAGGGTCAGCATCTACATACTTATATGCAGCTCAACCTGCCCATGCTGTGTCGGGAGCAGATATTTTGGCCGAGCTCGTGGACAAAAATGTCTTGACCAAGGTCGATCTTGGTGAATTTATGAGATTCAAAAGATGGATGCAGTCTATCAAGGATGAAGGTAATGACCTCCCGAAAACTATTGATGGTTGGAAACAGGATTTCACTGAAGATATATGGGATACTTTCTGTTTCACTGAAAAGAAAGCAACTCCAACACCGCAACCACAACCACAACACTCCAACACCAGCAACAGGAACAGCGCCAGCACCAGCACCAGCGACTGCACCAGCACCAGCACCAGTGACAACTCCTAGCCCTACAGTCCAGACTACAACTACCACTACTAATGCTGGGACAATGAGTACTACTACCAAAAGCAAGAACCTAGTCAAGGTGTCCGTATCTGATTTCCCAACTTTCGATGGCAACCAGAAAAACTGGAAACCATTCAAGAGAGAAGTCACTTCAACAATGGGACTCCTACAGTTGACTAGCTTACTCAGTGTAACAAAACTCACTGATATACCCGGCTACACAGCCAAGACAATATCGGATCCACTTTACAAGACCCGCAATCAAGAATTCTACTCGATCCTATCCAAGAAACTAGCCAAGGGAAATGCAGCCTCAAAGGTAGATGCACACCTGGCAACCATGGATGGTGCTCTTGTGTGGAAAGATATGTGTGACTATTATGACTTTGGGGGAGATAAGGAAAGTCGTATCACATCACTGATTGGAGACCTAACCAAACATTTTCTGCATCCAGAAAGTCATGGAGGTTTTGATTCCTACCATAACCTATTTGTTGAAAAATGCCTGGAGCTCGACAATGCTGGCATTAAAGTCCCTCCTGCAATTCAAAAGACCTTGTTCCTGGAAGGCATCAAAGACAGGGCTTATGAAGCTGTCAAGGATAGCTGTACCAGCATTGACTATGACACTGCAGTGGACAAGCTTCGAACCAAAGCCATAGCCTTGGGTAAGGCCAATTCCAGGAGCACCACCAGGAAATCCAACAATCGAAGGAATAACAATCACAATACCAACAGTAACAGCCAGAATTCCAACCAAAGCAATTTCAAAGGGGATACCAGTGGTACAAATCCCAGTGGATTCTCAGAGCAAGTCTGGAATGATATGTCACCAGCTAACAGGAAGTGGATCATGGAAATGAAGAAGGAAAAAGGAAGGATTGACTATGGCCAACAGTATTCTACAGCTGATCGCCAATCAAACAACATGAATACATCAGACCAATCAGACCATGACCATCAAGAACAACAAGAAGATTCAAAGTCAGTCTCATTTGCGGATCAATAAGAATCACCTGCAGAAGATAAGCCCCAGTCAATCTGGAGAACCCCAGGCAAAAACAGGAAGTCCAATATGATGAGGCGTGTACCTGATGCAACTGGCAACATCGTCTCTGATTCCTCTGAAGATGAGGACACTCCCACACTTAGGGTGATCCAAATAGATACAATACCATACCGCCTCTTGCATGGGGAGTCCTTGTATGTCCAAATCCAAGATCTGAGAACCAATGCCATCAACAACATTCCAGTGTCATGGGCCAAGAACAGGCACAAAATTCTGTTGGCCAACTATGTCACCAAGAACTACAGATATGAGGAAGCCCCAAATAAGTCCATACGCAGCCTCATTATCTGGGCATTAGATGTCACCAATCCAAGGAGAGCAAATATGATGCATCAGACAGATACAGATGCTATTAGCACTCAAGAGGAGTATGTCCACAAGATCAAGGCCATTTACCCCGTCTGCTGTGATCTCAGTGACCCTACCAAGAGTGATTTACAAGTGGTCATCCAACATCTTACTACCAAGGATGATGAGTGGATGTCTGTAAAGGCAGCAAAGCTGGTTTATACACACATACTGGCCAAGTATGTTACAGACAACTATTTGTACCATGAAGCAAGTACTCCCCTTATGAAAGATCTCATCCTATGGGCTATTGGGCAGACCAAACAAGATCATATTACCAGCAGTGTTCGCAACAACAATATGACAACCACCAAGTACTATGACCCATGGACTGCAGCTAAGCTATTTGCTAAGCTCTCAAAGACAAAGGATGATATATACTCTGATATGTATACTGACAGTGGAGCTGATACTTGCAGCATTGGTGGAAAGGCCTGGATCATTGATACACCATCTGGCAGAACTGTCAATGTTGCTGGATGGGACGAAGGTACAGGAGCAATTCGGGAAGGAGTGATGATCAGTGGTGGAGTAACTGCAACAGATTTACCATCAGGAGAAACTATCTTACTCCGAGTGAATGAAGCTACTGTTTTGGACAATGCTAACTCTCTTCTGTCCAACATCCAAGCTAGGAGCTATGAAACCTTCATTGATGATAAACCAAGAAAACATGGTGGCACTTCCTATGTTGGGAAACAAGAATATGTGATACCCCTGGAATTAAGGGGAGGTTTGATGGCAATGAAGATTAGGCGTCCAACCCAAACTGAGTTACAAACATGCAATACAGTTGAACTGACAGATAGCAAACCCTGGCATCCAGAACTGCAAAATGATGACCCAGTCACTGAACAAGACTATGACAATATGTTGGACCATTTTGATGAGAATCAAGCTCAGCTCCAGAACAACCTGAAGCAAACTACCCCAGCCAAACCGACCACTGATATAATCAAGAAATATTTCCTCCATCCAGATGACAAGGCAGCTGTGGAAACAGCCAACCATACAACATGCTATGGGGAGATCAACCATCGAGTTCCTATGAGAGACCATCAGAAAAGCAGGAACCCAATACTCCAAAGGCGCCGTTTTGATGAAACATATGCCACTGACACATGGTTCTCCACTGCCACCTCATACGAAGGATACAACTGTGCCCAATATTTCCATGGGACCAAATCACTGATGTCCCACACATATGGATTAAAGAAAGAAACAGATGGACCTGATGCATTGTTAGAGTTATTCAGAGATGAAGGTGTACCACCATCATTGCTAAGAGACAACTCTAAAATGCAAACATCTGAACTATGGAATGACTATTTAAGAAGGTATTGGGTTAAGGACTTGTTCACTGAGCCACATCACCCACACCAAAATCCAGCTGAAAGGGACATTGGTGATATGAAAGAAAAACTTGAGAAGCTGTTCATTTCTACTGGATGTGAACCTGAATCCTGGTTTAGGGCTGCCTGTCATGTTGCAGATTTGAGAAACCACACAGCCCGAGAGAAACTGGGATACAGGACCCCCAAGGAATTCAGAGATGGAAATACTCCAGACATATCTGGCTTACTCAGATTTCAATTCTGGGAACTTGTATATTACAAGGATCCAGACCATGGTTTCCCCAGCAAAGGAGGAAATGAAAAATTGGGTCGCTGGATGGGACGAGCACTCAATTATGGTGACACTATGTGCTATTTGATCCTCACCCAGGATACTAAGCAACTAATTGTCAGGAGTATGGTCAGATCTACCAATGACATCCGGCCTAATGTTGCCTTTCAAGATTTACTTGAGGCTGAAAAGAAAGCTGATCAAGAAAGAAGAGATGATCCTATATTTCCATTGTCATTTATGAGGCAGGGGAGGAAGAAATCAATGATAATGGCAACCTGAAATCAAGAACACCCCAAAGAGTTCTCAGCAGAAGATCTCATTGACAAGTTTGTATGGAACAAATATGTCACCAGGTCTGGCAGAGAGACTCGAATCAGAGGCAGAGTTGTGGATCAAATTGATGAAGAACACTACAGGGTTGAATACAGTGATGAAAACAAGATGCCATTGACTACAACCTCCTGATCAGCATGATGAACAAGCCAAATGAAGAGAATGCTGAATACTTTGAGTATGACTCCATAAAGGACCACAGATGGTCAAAGGATCCCAAGAGAAAGGGGAGAATTGATGTGCTGGTCAATTGGGTTAGTGATGAGCCTTCCTGGGTTCCCATGGAAACTATGAAGGCAGATGATCCCATCACTCTGGCTGCATATGCCAGAGAGAGAGGTATCACCCACCTAGCTAAGTGGAAATGGGCTCATAAACCAACAAAGACCCCCAAGAAACTCAAGCGTGCCCTCAGACAAGTGCATCTAATGAAGAAGAGGTTAGGCAAGGTCATCAAATATCAGTTTGGTGTGAGAGTTCCCAGAACTGTCCATGAAGCTCTGATGTTTGACAAAATCAATGGAAATACCAAGTGGAGTGATGCTATCAGCAAAGAAGTCAAGCTGTTAAGAGATGTCTATGAGTGCTTTCGCATACCTGAGGACCCATCTGAAATCACCATTGAGTACCAAGAAATCCCATTACTATGGACGTTCAGTGTAAAATTTGATGGAAGGTTCAGGGCAAGATGCGTGGCAGGTGGTCACAAGACATTGGATATTGAATTCGATCTATACTCAGGAGTGGTTGATCTGGAAACTGTGAGAATATGTTTCCTAATTGCTGTCCTATCTGCCCTAAGGGTGATTGCAGCTGATATTGGATCTGCATATATCCAATCATTTACAATTGAGAAGATCTACTGTGTTCCTGGCTCAGAATTTGGAGAGCTTCATGGTATCAAGGTCATCATTGTCAGAGCCCTTTATGGCCTCAAACTGTCCGGAGCTATGTGGCACCAGAAGCTTTCAGAATCCTTAAGAGGAATGGGTTTCAAGCCATCAAGAGCTGACTATGACTTATGGATGAGAGAGCGTGGAGACCACTATGAATATGTGGCAGTCATTGTAGATGACTTGCTGGTGTTCAGCAGAAATCCTGAAGATATCATTGGACCACTCACTGATGTATACAACTATGAACTCAAGGGAGTTGGAGAGCCAGAGTATTACAGTGGAGCAGACATTGGATTCAACAAGGATTCTGGCTATTGGGAATGGTCTGCAAAGACCTACATCCGTGGTGTCTGTGACAGAATTGAAAAACTCTATGGTACTACCCTGAAGCAATATGGGTCACCCATGGCACCTGATGACCATCCTGAGGAAGACAACACTGACCTCATTGCTGGAGAAGAAATCACAAAGTACCAAATGCTAGTGGGATGTGCCCAATGGGCCGTGACCTTAGGGAGATTTGACATCCAATATGCCACCAATACACTGGCCAGATATGCCAGCATGCCCAGAGAGGGTCATGTGCAAAGAATGATGAGGATTTTTGGTTATTTGAAGAGTCACCCAAGGCTAGGATCCAGTTTAACCCAGAGAACCCATGCTACAATGATTTTGGGTTCACGAAAAATGACTGGGCCGGCCTCTACCCTGATTCCATTGAAGATGTGGATGACACTACATGCCCCCCTTTGATTGACCAAGAGCTACAAATCACTCTATTCATCGATGCTAGCCATGCCAGTAACACTGTGACAAGGCATAGTCAGACTGGTTATGTCATGCTCTTAGGCAAGACAGTTATCAGCAGCTACTCCAAGAAACAGAACACTGTGGAGGCATCTACATATGGTTCTGAGCTTGTGGCAAGCAGAATTGGAGTGGAAGCAGTATTAGCTATGAGAGCCAAGCTTAGATTTATGGGAATCAAGGTTACTAAGCCTGCAGCAGTGTTATGTGACAATATGTCAGTAGTGCACAACATGCAGTTGCCATCTGGCACCCTCAAGAAGAAACACCAGGCAGTTGCCTGGCACAAGTGCAGAGAAGCTATGGCTATGGGAATCACCAAGATGGCACACATTGGAAGCAAGTGGAATCTAGCTGATATTAACACCAAAGCCAAAGGACCAGAAGACTATTACAGGCTGCTCAGAGAGCCACTGTATGGTAAGGAAAGTGACGCCGAAAAAATTACCAAGAAGAAGACCACTGGAACCGCATCAAGGGGAGTAGTAGAAAGTGGTGATGCAATCCCAGAGGCAGATGCCCAAGGGGTCCCACTTCCAGCCCCAATGATGGGGACAAGGTCCAAGACACTCTGAGAATATCCCTGAACATCCCTGAAGGAGAAGTAAGGAGAGGTGGGACTGTCAAACCTGCACCCCCAAACATGAGGAGACTAGAAAATAGATAAGAGCCTTTGTGCTCACAATTGCAAAATAAGAGATATTAAAAAGCAACTTCTACTAACACCAGTTGGCGGCTTTGTTCCGTACTGACGCCGTAGCATTCCAGCGAGGCCAAGAAACTGCTACAAAGGCGATCTTCCGCCGCAATGAGGATACCGGACGAATCTGCATCACGTGGAGGCGGGACATTATTGTAGACAAGATGAACCAGGCCGTTCACCCAGATGCACACGCTGGTGTCATGGAAATGGATGCATTCATCAAGAGTCAAAGCAACCATGCCCTATACAAACTGCAACGAAACGAGATCCTGCTGTGTAACAATGCTGCGGTCTTGCATGCCCGCCGAAGCTTTCCTGATCGACAGCTTCGTCGTCTCGACCGCTTAAACTTTATCACTTTGGGAAGTGGTTGCAAGCTCGAAGGCCGACTAAAGCTCGGCTTCGAAGAACCCAGAGACAGGTCATCTGCCCCCAACAAAAAGGATCAGTCCGTGATAACATCTACGAGTACCGGTATGGAGAAGGAGAGTTCCATTTCCAAACTCGAGCTCAAGGCTGTTGGCAAGTGCAAGAGCTGGCGCATGGCCCAGGCAGCTTAGAGTTCACAGCACTTCCACTCCTATTCTGGTAGTTGGATCTCGCTCAGAAAGAGGAGAGTTGTACATGTATGAGATCGTCGATGGTGGAATCTATTTGGAACTACGAAGAGACACATAATTCTTAAAAATTGAACATTCGGCACCATTCTAGCTAGAGCAGACACTATCTAAACTCACACAGATTCTCATACTCGGGTGCTCCTAGTCTAGTTGAGTGCGTGGAAAGTGGCCCTACCGGTAGCTAAGAAGCCCAAGGCAAATGAGCTTGCTCATCCATGGCCGGCATCCAAAGAGTTAACGTTTTTGTGCGACTCGACTCGTGACTTCGTTCGCGGGATTCAAGGATCCACCTCCGACGCATCCAACGAAAGAAAAGAAAGGATACAAAACCCCAAGCGAAGAAGAGACCGAGAGCAACCTGCTGAACCAGAGCAGCGTATCTTGAGAAGTAAGCTACTAGAAGCAGGAAAGAGCGTCTCGAGTGTCTTTGGCCTGAAGACGCTCAAAGCATCGCCGAAGACTTTTTTAAATGAAAATTTCTGTTTTCAGCATACGGTACTAGTAACAGTGCTACAACTTCCGACAAGATTTGCTTTTCGATCAATCCACCACGTGTATTCCCACAAAACGCCTTCCCATCATCTTCTGACCACTGGACTTAGTATGAGTACGAGTACTACCAATCGTAAAGACTTGGTTCGTAAGCTTCTCAAGGGTATTGAAACGGGAGACCCTGAATCTGCCGCAGTTGTGAACGAAGAGAAGTATATTCAGCATAATCCTCAGACACGTGAAGGAGGAGAAGGACTCGCCCAGCTCTTCAAACGAATTTCCAAATCCAATCCCAAGGTGAACCTTGTACGAGCATTCCAGGATGGTGATTTCGTATTCGGTCACACAGAGTACGACTTCTCCACGCGTCGGATTGGATTTGAGGTGTTTCGGTTTGAAGGAAACCAGGCTGTTGAGCATTGGGACAACATTCAACCCCGCCAGCCGAAGAATGAGTTGGGCTTGGAAATGGTTGACGGCCCAAAGCAAGCATGTGATCTGGATAAAACAGAAGCCAATCGGAAGTTTGTACGGGACTTTGCACAGATTGTCTTTGTTGATGGCAATCTCGACAAGATTGGCGATTTTGTTTCGAGCGACAGTTTTACACAATACAGTCCGTACATCCCGGCTGTTGGTGGTTCCGAAGGCATTACACAGTGGTTAGACGGTGGAAAAGTCAAATATACTAGAATCCACCGTGTTTTGACAGAGGGAAGCTTCTGTCTAGTGGTCTCTGAGGGTACACTCAATGATGTTCACACAAGCTTTTATGATCTCTACCGAGTCTCTGAAGGAAAAATAACAGAGCATTGGGACACGATCGAGTCTGTTCCACCTAAAAGTGAATGGAAAAACAATAACGGCAAGTTCTAGAGTAGAGAGAACTACTCTCAAAGCACTACTAAAGATACTTCATGTCCCACGTGGCAATCACAATCTCCAGGCCTGATGATAAACTGCCTCACCCTCCGGAAAGCTCTTGGCATGGTAATGCAAGTTCAACGCAGATTGCCGCTGATCTGCGCTGCATGCAGTAATATTGTTACAGAAGTGTTCGTGAACGCTTTTCCGTCCCCTGGTTCACGTTTGGTTGCTCGCAGGAGTCTCGCAGGTCCACCAGACTGAATGGGTCTTCCAACAACCCGGTGCCTACGTCGGCTACCTTTACAGTAACTTTGACATCTTGAAGTGCAGCTTCAAGAACTGTTGCCGTCCTTGGAAAGTCGCCACACGCCCAAGGCAGCTCTGCTATCCAACCTCCTTGATGCATTCTTTCTCTTGCTTGCTTAGATGCACTTGTGCGCCTGCCTCAAAAGTGGCAAGTGGAATCCCCTGAGTTGAGTCCCAGGAAAATCATAGTGGATAGGCTCCTTATATTACACCTTAGATGGCACCTTAGCATCCTGGCAAGCAGACAGAATCCAACTGACACAACTGTGGCTCGTTTTCAACGGGATGTGATACTTCTGTACCACACATGTCAAATCGACGTATAGTACTGTTGGGACTTGTTAGAAGGTTGAGAAGCTGATGAGGCAGAGTCCCTGTCAGCTGTGGGTTGTCACCCAGGTCGAAAAACCGAAGTCCAGTCATCTGGCCAAGCTCTGAAGGAACACTGCCCGTAAAAGCATTTTTACTCATCGATAATTGAGTCAGGCCCTGCAGCTTCCCCGCTTCAGATGGAATGGTTCCTGAGATGAGATTGCTGTCAATGGATATCTTAGCCAAGTCAGTTAAACGAAAGATCTCTGTGGGCAGCCAACCTGAGAAAGAATTGCTTCCCAAAGAAAGGTTTTCCTTCAGTTCTGTCAGCAAGGCTAGCTCAGAGGGCAACCGTCCATCAAACGAATTGCTGGCAACATCAATGTTCAGCATCTTTGCAAGCATACCAATAGAAGTTGGCAGTGATCCTGTGAAGTGGTTTCGGAAAATCCAAATGGCAGCCAAGCTGGAACAGAGACCTATCTCCGAAGGAATCTTGCCAGTCAATGAATTGGAGAACCACTGGAAATCATATAATTGTTTCAACATCCCAATTTGGCTTGGAACTGTCCCTGATAGGAGGTTGCGATATAGCATCAGCCGCTGCAGATTTGTCAAGTGTTGAATGGAGTCAGGAACGCTCCCTGTTATCTGATTTTCCTCCAGCCGGATCAAACTCAAGTTTACCAAGTTGCCAATTTGAGGTGGGATACTTCCACCAACTTTATTTTCACCCAACAGAAGAGATCTCAGCATCTTCAGATTCCCAATGGATGCAGGAATGCGTCCAGTGAGATCATTAGAAAACAACCAGAGCGACTGCAGATTGGTGAGTTGACCAATGCTATCTGGAAGGGCCCTACCATCCAGCGAGTTTCGTCCGAGATGAAGTGTCACCAGCTTGTTCATGGCAAGTATCCCAGACCACGGGACACTCCCTGAGAGTCGATTCCAGAACAAATCGAGAGTTCTCATAGACTTCAACAATTCAAGATCCTCTGGGATTGAACCCGACAAATCATTCTGAGTGAGCCGTAGATAAGAGAGGCTGGTAAGTTGAGACAGCTGTGGTGGCAGTGTGCCATTGATGAAATTGTTGGCCAGCAAAAGCACCTCGAGGCTTGTGCAGTCGCCGATTTCGGAAGGCAGGGATCCGGAGAGAAAGCGGTCTCTTTTGTCTGTCAGTGTTGTGGCATTCAACTCGAGTAGTTGCGGGGCTATTGAGATGCTTTTCAACGAGGATAGCCAAAAGAGCTCTGGTGGCAGGGATCCATGGAGGCCGTTGCCCCATTGCCACAAGTGTTCGTAGGTGCCAATGTTGTTGACAGTGAAGTCATCCACAGAGCCGGGATTTTTATTGTATGTGGCGCCACAGGGACTGGAGTATTGCTGGAAAGTTTCTGCAGTGGCGGCATCATAGGTTTCTCCTGGAATAGACGGTGAACCTCGCGACCACCACTGGCATTCGTGAACTTTGTAACTCAGCCAGCCATCTGTGATATCCCAATGTTCAGGGCCTCCAGTGGAGTAGTAGAAAGCAGCCAAAGCAAACCTTTGTCTGATTCGGGCAGCTGTGAAGTTTGTCAGACCAGGATCATTCTGCAGAAAGTCGAGTGCCTTTGCCTGTGGCGACTCTTGTGATGAGGCAATGCTTTGTCGTGTAGAGTCGGGGAGTAGCGACCACAAATGTTCTTGTATAGGGTCCAGCTTCGAGGATGTTTCCGATGTAGATGTCGTATTTCCTACTGTTTGTGTTGCATGTGCTTTGCGATTGTTTCGAGTGACAATTGCGATGATGATGATCACGAGCAAAATGACAAAGAGCGTCAAGACAAGACCTCCTCTGACAATCATACGTTGCATATTGTTTCGCTTTCGGGCGGGCGTCTGGCGATCCACTGTGATTTCATCGGCCATGGGCAATGCCAGGGTACTCTGGCCGGACACTGCCCGCGCCACGGCCAGGTTACGACAACTGGGCCGTTGACCTGGAGCAAGGATGGCGCCGGTGGTACCAGTACTAGGATTTGCTTCCACTCGTGAAGCTTCCTCGTCAATATTATCGTACGTGGCTTCCGATCCCTCCACGTATCCCGGTCCATGCACATGGACACACCCGACGCGAGTTGTGTTTGTTGTTTCCGCAATCCATTCGGGCTGTTCCAATGTTGCCAACAAATCAGTAGTGGTGACGACGGCACCCTCGGAATGTCGCCTGGAACGCCCGCCACCCATCTCGGCTCGATCCTGTTCGTCCATTAGTCTCTGCACGGATCGTGTCCTGTACTTGTAAAACTTGCTGTTGCGATGCTCCTCGGGCAAAGTGGTGGTGTTGCCTGGTTCCACCGAATAATTATAGGCACCAGGGAAACTGGCCAAGAGCGATCGACTACGCCCCCGTTGGCTGCTTTGACGCTGTCCTGCAGTTTGTACAATTTCGGTTCGTTCGCGAAATTTCCCTTCCAGACTCTGCCGTCGTTCCGAACGTGACAGTACGGAAGGTCTCGAGATTGTACTATTTCGTTGCTGGCTAGCAGAACCGCGGACCGAGGATACCGCATGCGTCGTTGTTGGACCATTGCGTCCGTTGTGCAGTTGAAACTTTTCCTCGACGCTTTGCCGTCGCTCGGCACGTGAGAGTGGATTGGGTCGAGGAAGACTGCTGCCAATCTGCTGCTGCTGGACGGACTGGCAACTGGCATTGTGGAAGGATGATCTGTTCATTGTTGATGTACTGTGTGTTGTTCCATCCCGTAGTCGAAATTTTTCTTCCACGCTTTGTCGTCGTTCCGAGCGAGTGAGGGCAGAAGGTCGTGCGATGGCTGCTGTACCATTGGGTTCTTGGGCAGTAGTACTGCCATTGTTTCGGGATGATTGATTCTCACAGCCACCAGTGAGTGTTGATCTCCTTGAATGTCTCGAGAGACCATGCTGTGATGCTGTGGTGAGTTTTGGATCAGGAACAGCTCGCTTTTGCGTGACAAATACTACCAGAGGATTCTGGTCGTTCTTGTCTACGGAAGAGCGCTTGGTTTGAGCCTCGACATCCTGTTCGATCAGCGCCACGGCAAGGTTTCTGTCTGGATCGGAGGATCCTCTGGCCAGAGAGGCTGGTTCTGCCTGCGTAGTAGTATTTTGGGCGGTGTTGGCGGTGGCGGTGGCTTTCGTGTTGGTTTGCGGAGGTTTGGAGGCGGGAAAGGCGATGCGGCGCTTGGCTTCCAACAAGGAGGCGTCGTCTGTTGGTGGCTTTTCGTCCGTACGATCTCTCCGAACCGACTGCCTCGGTTCTGGCTGAAGTGGGTAGGACTGCTCGATGGGTGGCATGACCACAATTTCATCTTCCTGGCACACCAACTGACTAATGGAGATCAATTCATCATCTTCCGGTTCCACCACAATTTCTGGTTCTTCATCAAAAACATCACCATCCTCCTTCTGGTACGCCGTCCCCAACACAATTTCCTCTTCCACATCCAACCCTACTACTAGAGGCGGCACGGTAATCTCTTCGTCCTCTTTGACCATGGTGCGGATGATGGCTAGTAGTGATGAAGAAGCAATACTGGTAGTTTTTGCCGAGCTGTTTACAGTCGTACCCTGAGCTCAAAGTCGTTCTGCAGATTTTTTCGTTTGGAATTGGTACACCGGTACATCACGCTTTACGGCCCAAGAGTGAAAAGGCTCTATCAATCTAGGCTTTCTCACAAGGTTCTCACTTGCTTAATTAAAAGTTCCTTCGATTCCACTCTTTTGCTCTCCAAGGGTACGTACGACTGTAAGGCTTAAAATCATTCTTGCTATCTTCTCCAAAGAACATTCCTAAGCGATCTTTCGTAAATCTTGAAGAAACAAAAAGATTCGGTCTCCCCTTTCACTTTCAACAGCTCTTTCAACGCTTTTTTGTTGCTTGGACGACCCTACTAGAATCATCGCCACAAGCCACAAGGAACGTTACTGTTCTAGCCATCGTCAACATCACTCCAACAGCAATGTTTCCCTCCTCTACTTGTCAAACAAGAGTGTTACTACTCGCCACTATTGCCTTGCTGTTGTTGCTCCCAACAGCCACGGCCGAAAATCATCTCCGTCGACAGTTGCAACAAGGAGACAGCTGCCACGGGACCAATTACGTGTGTAGTTTCTACTACAACGATGGAGGCTCGTGTTCCGATATTTCGGGTTGCAGTTGGTCGTTTGCGGGAGAATGCTCCGAAAGTGGATGTTGTCAAGGTGTTGCCAAGCAGTGCGATGAAATGAGCAGTGAAACACCCTGTTTGGCACAAGGCTGTAAATGGGGGCCTGCGCCGCCCAATTGTTTCTCGGGGGACATGGTCGTGCCCGTGAAAGGCAATGGGATGAAGCCAATGAAGGACTTGCAAGTGGGAGATTGGGTGTGGACGGGAAAGTCCAGGTACCAGCCCATTTATGCCTTTGGACACAATGATCCGAACGAGACTGTGGAATTTCTGCAAATTCACGTGAAAGCAGGAGATAGTGCTACAGAACAACAACACCAACAAAACGACAATGTATCGATATTGGAGATTACTGGGGATCATCTGATTTATGTTCAGGGCAAGAAATTTCCCGTACCAGCAGCAACCGTCCAATTGGGCGACTCGTTGTGGAGCCAAGCGACAGAAAAGCCAGCCCCAGTACTTGCCATCACCACGGCACAGAAACAAGGAATTTATGCACCCCTCACGGCAGACGGAACCATTGTGGTTGGCCAAGGATGGATCCTGGCTTCCACCTACACCACACTACAGGATCGTCATGTCGATGATGAGGACAGTGGCATGTACGCCACGTTTCGCAATACCAATGGCCTACTATCCTCGCTTTTATTACCAAAAGTCTCCCATCATGACATTGCCCACACATGTGTGGCTCCCTTTCGCATCTTTTGTTTGGTATGGGGCCGTGGATCACAGTGGTGCCAACCAAATAATAACAATGTTGATGGCATGCCCACATTTGTCCGCAAAGCATTCCAATGGGCGCGTTGGTTGGACACGCAGAGCATGATGGTGCAGATTACGACCTGGGCTCTCTTTCAGGTATTTCGTGTGATCGTGGTTCCTCTGGAAAGCGTCATCCTGGCAGCAACAACAATAACAATCCACTCTTCTGGGAATGATAAAGCGTTCTGGGTGACAGCAGTTGTGCTGGTTGCAACAGCCATTTGGATTTTGCTGCGATACAAAATCAACTTTCGGTTCGGGTTCAACAAGACGAACTACTAGTAGCCTCCAAGAGCCAAATTTAGCCGGCGGTTAGAAGATGGTACTGTAGTGGAGACACTTCATGAGACTTTCCCTTTGTCAAGTATGTATGGGAATGGGATACTTGGTCAGTTTGAGTTTATAAAAAAGGCAGAAAGATACCGGTACGGGAGGTACCAGCCGGTGGTTGCCAGCAATGTGACGTGTATTTTAGCGAAACAGAAAGTGTAGTTATACTTTGGTGATACTTGGAGGTGTCTCTTGCTCTAGTTCAACGACCAGGTAGAACACTTTTAGGCTCACTCCTGATCCAACACCTGGCCCCTGTGCTCGGCCAACATTGTAGACATACGGTACGTGCTCGGGTCCGTCTCCCAGCGCTACCCATGCATGAGCGAACTCCATGCATGGGCGAACTTCTGGCCCAACACTCCAGGGGCAACACCTGGGCCTACCGGTACACAGGTCCGCCGCCAAGCCCAACATTAGTGCCAACATACCAATATGCATGGACTAACCTGTCAAGTCGCAACGATGCTGCCCCTTCCTCTATTCATGCTAGCTAGTAGACTTCACATTGCCAGGCTACCGGTACATATCGACATAGAACTGCTGGGTTGGAGCATTCTTGGTGCAACGTTGCAGTAGCGGTATGGGCAGAGGGTACGACAGAGATGCTGAAGTCAATAAATGTATCTTGTATTACCGTATTTGTTCTGTATAATATTCAAAGGATGGTGGAGCCCCACTTGGGTCGTCCTTGTTTTGGGTGAAAATGTCGCAGTTGATATAGCTGACTAAATAAGAACCTCCCTCTTTGCAGGAGCCTCATCAAAAATAATCAACACGAGCTGATTTGCTTACTCTTTCTCAGCAGAAGCTTTTCCGCCTTTTTTGGTTGGCCCATTCAACAAGTGCTGCACATCGGAAAGCGTATCCAACTTTTGCCTCAATTCCTCATCAAATTTCGTCATTGTCAACGTGACAAGAGCCCGGCAGGGTTCACCCAAGTGCGAGTGTGTATTGGGATCCAGTTCGGCAATCTTTTCACACTCAAAATGGCCAACATAGTACCGGTCTTGGCCCCTGTTTGCACTGGGCTGTTTGTATCGGTTCTGGTACCAAAAGACTGGAATGGCTTCAGAGATGGGGTCGACCAACGAATCAATCATTCCCTTGCCCCTGCTCCCTTGCTTGATATGCCAGAGAATTGTGAGCTGTCCAGTTTTTTCATCCAGGAATGGCAAGCTGGTCCGCTCGTTCTTGAACTGAAGGATCACCACATCATTCTCTCCATCTCGTGAGATTCCAAATTTGCTCAACGGAGCTTTCAAGCCAAGATCTCTCAAATGGTCATTGATGACCGCCGTGGTCACGCCTTTGGAATGGCGGAGGTTGTTGTTGTCAGCCAAAAAGTCATCAAATTTGATATCCGCCGTGCGACGGCGCTTCGCGAGAGGCTTGTCATTGTTGTCACCGCCGTTGCTTGTGTCGTCTTTTGGTGGCGCGACGGCAGTCGATGATGCCTGTTTGTCATCAAGGCGGTTCTCTTCCTCGGAACAATGACGCTCCTCGTCGCGCTCCATGTCCAAAACAATGACATCCTGCGGCTCTTGCTTGCATTGATGCTTCTGACGATTGCGACGACTGGTCTGTTCTTGTTGACGAGGAGGTGATGGCTGAGACGACGCCGGAAGCGGTGACGGCTGAAACGATGCCGCAAGAGGTGATGGCTGAGACGACGCCGGAGTTGGAACGCCTCGCAGCTCCGTCACATCTAACAAAAAATTCTTGGCGAAATGAATAGCATCATCGAGAGCATCATTGGACTGTCCACGGGATGCTCGGATCACCAAACGGCCGTGCTGGTGTTTGTGCTTTTGCATGAGCATCAGGAGCTGATCTAGCTCGTTGTTGTTGTTGCCGCTGTTGTTGAAAGCCATGGTCGATGCGTCAGTCTTTGAGGGGAAAGGCCAAAATGAATTGGTTGACGAAATTTAAAAATGCGAAAGATCCAACGAAGGCCAAATCTCCTTCGGAGGAGGCATACTTGTGCTGCACTTTTTACCATCCTTTTCCAGCCTGCAAGGGTGCTTCGGCCATTTCGGAGCATACTAGTATTTTAACAACAACCCGTCAAAGCTTCGCCGGAGAAGCCAACCACTCCACGCTGTCATTGCCTTTGGCCAACCAACACGCCCCCCCTTCCACGGAGCTTCGTCTCTCCAGACCTCCCAGGTGGATTGGACAGCCATATGGGAAATAAATCAAAGAAGAAATGCAGTGCTGGTGCGGCTGAAAAGAAGCAGTCTCCTTTCATTTGACGGCAGGGAACGCCTTGCCCATGACGAGGTGGATTCCTAAGGGAAAATCCTAAGATAATTTGCAATAGGTGCTGGCTTCCTGGGTGAGGTTCCAATTGTTCTAAAGTATGGGCTCAGAAACTAGCTAGATGGCGTTGTTTTATCCATGGGTGAAGATGTGGAAGGAGGAAGATAGTGACGAAGAAGAGGCTGTTCCAAGGAAGGCAACCACTTTTTCTCAGCTCCATGAGATGTTTCCTGATGAATTCTCTTTTGAAATCGAAAATTTGCTTGTTTTCTGTTTCTCAGCTCCATGAGATGTTTCCTGATGAATTCTCTTTTGAAATCGAAAATTTGCTTGTTTTCCACGCCTCGAATTATTGCTTATCGTCTTTCTGTCCGTTCTCTTGGGGTCGTTCCTAGCCTACTGTATTCTATCTCGTGGTAGATGAGAGCTGTGTAACAGCTGCAACGAGCTGTTTCCTGTGACGATATCGCTAGCTACAAGGAGGAGAACTAATAAGAGTGCTTATTGGTAGGAGCGTCCCGACTCAACCCCATAATGCCGATAGTCACGCGCTAGTGGGTATGAGCATAGGATACCGGTAGCGAGGAACGGTTACGCAACAGATTTCAAGCTCCAAAGATTTGCTAATTCTTCTGCGTCTCCCCGACTTGTTTCTGTGTGCTCTTCCGCGATGGGTTCAATCTCCTCCTTTTCCTCTTCTCTTTCATCGTAAAATCGCGCCTTTCGACGACGGCCGCTTGATGTTGCCATTTCAACATCATGACGCCGCCGCGTGTCAGCAGCATTGTCCTCCTCGTCGCTACTGTCCAATAGGCTACCACCCAAGGCCGTGGCCCAATCATCGGCATCTGTGGTCTTCAAGGCCTCCTTGAAATCCGAAGCAAAATTGCGAATTGACTTGACCCGGTTGAAGGTCCCTCGAACTGTTCCTTTCACTAGTTTGGAGGCACCCCTTTTGGTGGACATCCAAGTGCCCTTGG